>JABFQC010004201.1:0-12976 GCA_022817085.1 Psilanteris sp. ZL-2020
TAATTTGATCGATTAATATAATATAATATATTAATCAAATTACTAGTGTCCTTATTGTGAAAAAATGATTTACTCCGTTTGTGACATTCATAAATATTTGTTTGAAACTTCATACATTTATATATAGTTAATAATAACAGTATGTAAACATTAAACAAGGAATAATGTACTTTGTATACATTTATACCAGCTGTTTCCAATTATGTTTATAACAAATGAATCAATTCTTGCTTTACAAGGTTTACAGTGATTTTCTTCTGACTAAAAAAGCTTTCCATCACAATTCAAATTAGTAATTCTTCTTAACTAATGGACGTTCATTTTTACACATCAAAATTATTATAAAAGTCTGAAATATGTAACATAAAATTCAACCAATAATAAATAATCCATCCACCAAAAATTTGACAATAAAATAAAAGAGACACGGCCAGAAATTGAAGACGAATCGAAACGATAACGAAAAAAGAAGTTTGCTATTTGAAAATTAATAACGATGTTATATTGATCATTAAAGTTAACGCTACATGGACATCGAAATAGAAGCAAATGGTAACTGCTCATATATAGCGTTATTGTTTCAGCGAATTAAATAAAGCGGAAAAATATATGATAATAATAATAATCTGTTGTGTGTTTTGTTTTTAGGATATGACGCACAGAATAATTATTATAGTAAGCATATACTATCAATTATATTTTTTCTATCATAGCCACATTACGTTTCTATTTGCCATGATTACATTTCATTTGTATATATTTTAGTTAAAAAATATGTATCGTAGAATGTTCATCTTCAATTCTTGGTCACTTTTCGTCACACTTTATTGAATGCCACCACTCTTATTGAACATAATTGCATTTTTATGAAACGTTTGAATTACAGTACAGCTCTGTCATTGTCATGACACGTATAGTTTTTTCAATTTTTGACCTTTAATATTATCTACGCTTGTAAATAATTCAGAATCGTTTTTGACCGTACCCGCAGTCCTAAATAACTTGTATTGCATACAACTTTTTATCCTTAGTTTTGAATGTCATTTGAGTCTGTCACATTACTCTATGTTTACGTATAAACTTATCTGTAGTTTTTTTCTGTAAATACAATTCATTTGAATTATTACTATACAACCCGTTACAACTTCCCCAAACATCGAATCAGAAAAAATAGACTATTTGAATACCTTTTAATTCAGTCAAGCAAATAATAATCGTCGAAAGTTCGTTAAACGTTGATTTCGAATTTTGAAAATTTTCCACCCGGGTAATTTTTCCTGTAAAACGCTTCTTCGCACCTGAAGCGTCACTTTGTTCTATTGTTTTATTGCCGTAAATTTCATGTTTATCAATATAAAAAAGTCCATACGATTTGTAATGATAATACCTATCGTTATAACGAACGACGTACCGCATTCAAAAAACTGAAGTTGTTTGCAAAACAGTGAAAATTTATATCGACAGAATTTTTTTATAAAATATATATATAGGCTCTGTGGGAATAGAGTATAGTGCTTCTGGCGTTGACTGTGGGAACCGGCGAACGAATTAACTGTCGAAACGTGATTTCCGAGCATTTATGCATAAATTTAAATTGTTAAATAATTAATTAGCCGTTTAATGGGCAGAGAACGAAAGATATCGCAGTGAAAATGTGCCCTGTTGTGGTTCAAATTATAAAAGCAGTTACTCTCTAAATTTAAATCAGCAAATAGTTGATAATTTCGCAGCTATATAATTCTGTAACGTGGTATTTTTATAGCCCGTTATATAGCGACTGTTCGTCGAATAAAAGTGAATTCCGCTGATTTAAATGTCGCGAGTATTTGTTAATTTAACCACCACGAGGCGCTAATGTCCGGTCAAGTTATTTTTGCTAAAAAGATTACACGATTTTTCAGTAAAATTGTATTTCATGTAAATCTAACGACGTCGTTGTACTATAATAATAATAATAACAATAATAATAGTTGTGAATTAATTTTGTTGAAGTCCATTGAAGAAAAACATTTACTACGAATAAATTTTAATAAGGATAATCGCACGGGAAAAATTACCGTAGTTAAACCCGTAGGCAAAGCATTTGCAAAGCTTAGTGCACATTTTGCCATCAGTACTAAAAGCTTTAACGCCTATATTTTAGAATAGTAATTCCAGCGTAAAAAATTACAAACAGTCCACGTATTAAAAAATATACTCTGCCTGTTTTCTTGTAAGTAATAAAGCATTGTGTTGCATTTTCAAACCTAAAAATTAACGTAAACGCAATGCGAATTCCGATACATATATATTATAATCAAACATTTTTTTACAATTATATAATTTCAATTCAAATAGCCTGTTCTTCTACATTGTATATTTTAGCGAACAAGTTTGTTTCACGATATTTTAATAGTGTTATATTTCTTAATGACTTGTAGCATTGGTAATCTTTAATCTACTTATATCCTTCTACTAAACTTATGTCCGTACTCCAAACTAAGTAATTGAATTTTTGTAATTATTATAATTATGTAACGTTTCTTTAATAATCGATAATGCTATTAAGAAATCTGACTGAATAATTCTACACTATTTAGTTATACGAATTGTATGTTGTCATACAATGTATAACTCATCGGCATTATCACCAATAGAATTAAAGTGATTTTTGCAGAAATCTGTTTGCCAATATTTGTTCATTTGTATTTTATTTGCAATCGTTTTTGGTGTAATTTTATTAACTCACTTTAGCTGAAAGAGAAATTCCCGTGGATTTTATATATTAATAAATAAATAAATCTGTGAAATATACTTTTAAAATCGAAAAACCAGTCTATTAGTATAGGCTAACGGTCCGGGCTATACAATTTAGTCCGTTAAAAAATAAATTGTTAAAATGACGTTCCGATTAACTGGAAAATTTTTCAAAATGTTTAAATAAAAGTGTCTTAATTTGATATAATAGGAATTTGTTCAATAAAAATAAAACAAACTATATAATAAACAATAAATTGAATTATAATAATTTTAAACAAACTGATATTTTCTGATAGTAAATTTGTTTAATGATGTAAATGTAAATGATGTTTTATATGATGTAAATTTGGTTAATATTTACGTAACAAAAGATATTGATCTTTTTTAATCCCAATAATAATACTACTCATCGTGTATTTAATTTTACAGAATTACATCATTAAATTGAAAGTAATGATTATTATTTCTCATTCATTATTTTTAATTCTTAAAATTATATTTATGATATAGAATTTTACAAAGCGACAGAATTATTTTATGATATGTTATATTGAAACATTGCGTTTATAGTTTATTCGAGAATTAACTTTTAAAAGTTTAAAATTTATATAATCTATAAATTCATTTTATTAACGTAAACTTTATAACAAGCAAATGGTAAAGAATAAGATGGTATCAATATATCACAGTAAAAATAAATATATCTCACAAATGTCCACAAATGAGTCACTCGTATCTTAAATTGAGACACGAGTATCACAGTTGTTTTTGTGTGATAAGTGCAATGTATAGCGTAATATATAATCATTTTAATTAACATTTAATATATAATCAATTTAATTAACATTTAACACAAAACTTAAAATATTATGTAATTACTACTTCCATTATAAATATATAATAAAAGATATTTTGACAACTTTAAGTAGTATTTCACTACTTTATTATTATATCAATTAACTTCTTCTTTCACTAATATATTAATTTTCTAATCAATAAAAAACGAATCCCTTTTATTCCTTATTTTAGTAAACACTTATAGTACTAAAATTATTTCTAGAATATCAACCGCAATATCCGCAATAGAAGAATCTTAACATGGGTCTATGAAAGTTAATGGAATCTTGCAATAGTCATTTTCAAACTCACTCATTTTAAAGACATCCAAAGCAGTATTTAAATATTATAATAAATAATTTTCATAATTATTCTTCGTATTTCAAGTGATAAATTAACTTGCAGCATATTTTTTAGAATACAAAAAGCTTTGAGAAAAAATAATATAATTTTATAAATGTTTTGCTGGAAGTTCGTGGGAAAACTAATAGACAAAATTAATTCTTCTCTTAACTTTTAATATCATTTATCAAATAACTTTTGGACACGGAAATTATTACTATCTGAATGTTAAAACTAATAGCTGTTATTATACCTGACAAGTCTATTTACTAAGTATTTCTTTAATTACTGAAATTTTACGAAACTCTAGCGGGGTAGGATTAAAACAATGATGACGAAAGTTTAAATATGTTTATATATCTTAATTTTCCTCTTTACTTATTTCGATTATATAAAGATTTGTTATCTTTTGAATTGATTGAAAACAAAAATATACAATGACATTTTTTTAATTTAATCATAATTAAATTGTACATAAATGTATATACATTTATTCATAAAATAATAAACCCAGTCATATCTATTTCATTTATTACTATCGGTGCTATTTACATTTAAACGTCGACTGTTTTATAATTCTTTTCAGAAATAAAATTTTTATGGAAAGTTTATAAAAGATATTGTATTTATTCATATCACAGTTTTCACATTTCCTATAAACACTCATATAAAAGTAACAACAATTTTGTTATTATTATAATTTTTGATTCTTCCAATTATTAATTTGAAATCCATACTTTTTTCATACTTCGTTCGAACTTTGTTAAATATCGTACTTTTAAGTTAGAAATCTGTAAACTAGTGTGCATACTAATTGTATTATTATATTGATTTAAAAGTTTACATCATATTATATTTTTTATTATTTACGCGTTAAAACCATAAACATATTTATTATAAAACCAACAACACAAAACTGTGCGTTTAGCTACTGTAGTCATGTCGCGTAGAAGTACCCTTTTAGGCACGCAGTCACTACATTATTTTTTGTTAAACGGAAAAGGTTTTTAAGGTGAAAGCGAGACTGAAGAATCAACTTAACAAATCTCGGCATTTTCTGTCATTCTGCGATATTCCTGTTCACTAAGGATTATTAGAAATGTATATACAAATTGTGCGCATTTATATATAACTATACATACGTACAACTCCTTTCCCATTTATATTACATTCAAACAACTTTCACAAGTTTTAAATAGTCATGAAAGTATATATATATATATATGCTTAAATAAGTTTCATATTCAACTTTTTCAGCATACAAATTCGAAGAAATTCCAAACTTCGAGTGTTTTTATTAAATTACTCAACCTGTTCCCTTTTCGCAAGATAATTTGCAAGAAAAAACAATATGTTTTTATCTTTCTTATTTTTGACATTTGACGAAATGGCTCCTGCAAAAGGTAACCTTCATTTTGAAATGTACAAATTATAAAAAGTGACATGAAAACTTTCCAAATGAGAAATTTACATTGTGAGTACCACGTATTTACGAAAGAAGCAACACATATTTATCTTTGACAACTTTTATTTGTAAAAGGGTTTACTAATTTATATTGTTAATACATGTGTAATTATTATCACGTAAGCAATATTATACACAATACACCATAATATAAATATTAAAACTAGGATATTCTTGCAAATCTAATAAAAATTACTACATATTATATAGTAAAAAATGCTATATAAATTGAATTAATTATTATGTGTGTTGAATATTTTACAATATGATATATTAATTTTTATCCTAGTTTTACTATTTATATTGCGATTTTTTAAATAAAATTTTCTCCGTGTAGAATTAATATTATAAACCATGTACGTTAAATGTATTTCTAATCTTACAGCTGATTATTTTAATGGTATTATTACCTTCGATAGTATTTCTAATGAAATTGATAGATTTTTCAATTCCACGGTATTATGGTGTTTCCGTTCAATACTTGTTCCATATTTTACTTTATCTATTACACTAAGCTCTTTATATCACAATTAAAATAGAATTAATATAACATCGAATTTAACTCGACCGCTTACCATGGAGTATACCGTTCATTTTCTATAATTACAAATAGTGAATTTTTACGAATTTAAATTTCCGGTAGAATAAACATTGTTATAATTCAGACCAAAAAATTTGTTTGAATCGTCTCGTTCGTACATCAAGATTCAATTCACGCGCGTAATCAACCCTCCGTCTTTTGCGATCGACCGCGACACCATTCAGCCGTGAAATTATCACTCGAATGAGAATCGCAACAAATTCGTATGTGCAGAATTGTTTGCCGATTCACCCAGTAACGTGAAAAATGCGTTATCAGGTTTCCATCCGATGGATATTATTCACGAAAATAAACATATCTTGGCGAACAATATACTTGTGTTGTAACGGCGGAAATAACATCCAATACAGCAAAATCGAGAAATCCCATTTTTAGTTGAAATATGATGTAACATTAATAATATGTTATTAATCTTTTATTCTACAAGGCAGCCATATTTCATTTCAGCTTCTTTTTCATTCTTATATGACAATGATACGAGAATATTCTAAGAATATTTTTTACTCCCTTTTACCATGTTTCGATTTTTGAATCAATTCTGACTATTAATTAGTAATATATTATATATGTATATATAAAACAAAAACATTAAGGTCTGAACAGAAAATTGGATTTTGCGGATATATTGTATAATGTGATATATATATATATTTAACGCATATGAAGACGATAATGAAACGTTTTTGTCGAGTAATATATAATTAATAATAAATCGATCATAATATATATGATATTTAAAAAAAGCGTATCCTTGAAAACATATAATTCATAATCAGTTTAAAATGACGATTAATATAAATAATAACCCGAGTATTAGTAACTTCATATAATTGCTTGCCACTTTTATGACTGATGTGATAGCATCGATCGCTAAGTATTATCGACAATCACTTCAACACGAAAAAGTTTTTACCCGTGCAATATGTGTATATACAGTAGTGTATTTAACGAAATGCGGGGTGAGCATTTTTTTAATTAATAGTAAATACATTCCAATTATTTCAAACAGAATTAATTAGACAGTAATATTTAAAACTATATATAAGTCTTTTTTACATTTTTAGTCTTTTTTTAATACTGAAAATTATACATAATTGAGACTAAGTGAATTTTATAAATAAATAATACTTACATTACTATGATTATTTATTTATTATTATAAATATTAAAATATATAGAGTTACATTTAAGAATAATAATTCTTCATCAGATACAACCGTATATATAATTATAATTATAAAAAGTTGACATAAATTATCATCGTGTACATTAACCAAATTCACATCTCTAAATACGTAATACAAATTTCCTTATTCAAATCTGCTTTTAATCTTAAAACTATTAAACTAACATGCCGAAATAAAGTATTCTTCCTACCTTGAGTGCGTAAAACCAAGAAAAAAATATATATATATATATTCATTAATTCAATAGATTTGAAACAATATAATAATAATTCAACGCGGTGAAATCGAAGAATCAAATTTCCAGCTCGGAACACCTTCGCTCATAATAAGGATATCGAAATAAAGAAAAGAATCGACTTCTCTCGTCGATATGCACCGTATAATTTTGGATTCTCGCCTCGTCGGTGTTGAAAAGATTTCTGCGCGAACAAAGCGTGCATGCTTTCGCGTCTTCGTTGATATTCGTATTCTGTATTTGCAATCAGTAAGAAATCTGACAGAGCCCTGATCTGCGGGATAAAGCGCGAATAACAAGACAAATACGAAAGAGCCCGCTAGCCGATCGTTTTTTCGACGATACTTTCGCGACTGCTTTGCGAAATGTTAGATATATACGCGGCAAATATCGTGCATCGAAAAATTTTCTCACCGCGGGGAATTTAATGTGCGAATGTTTAACTCCATCTTTGTTGTCGGGTTCGTGTCTGGCTCGGGAGATGCACATTCTGGAACGCGGAGATGCGCATCTAAGTGAAGAGTTGATCCAAATATATATATATATATATATATATATATAAAATGAACCACGCGCGGCAAATGCGACTACAAAAATTGGATTACTGGAATCGCCGATTAATGAATTTAGCCAACTTTGATCTGAAACGGACTTGCCTTGTTTATTTTGTATCGCCAACACGGTATTGAAGTTATATATTGAAGTTAAATAAAAACAAGATAGGCGCGAAATATTGCGAAAAAAACATCAATTTTCTCGTTGTTACAAATAATTTGAACAAAGCAAAAATACATAAATAATTATGTTGGTTTGAACAATCGCAAAGTTTTATATATATGTTAATAGTTTAAAACAAATCATTTTTTTGACGCGAATTGTTTTAAATTTATTATTTTAAATTGTTAAAACGGTTTGTTATAATAAGCAATATTTTATTTTAAAACACTATTCTTGTTCAAACGCATTCGAAAAGTTAAAGAATTCGAAACGAAGAATTTAATATGTGTTGTCGATATAAGAAAATGTTATTCTCTGATTCTCTTTTCAAGGAATGACTACAAACGTGAATTCAAATGCAAAATTAAAGGTTTAATTTTTAATGGCAACACATTATAAGTTTTGTTACCAAAAACTTTGTACAGAAAGATTTTTGTTAAATATACATTTCGAATAATAACGATTTTCTTTGTAAAATGATAAAATGGAAAAGATTGGCGAATACGTTACAAGTGAAAATATCAAATACCAGATCACTGGCACATCTTTTGTTTGTTTCCTCACTATTTCAGTCTAACCCATGTTTTTAAAAGTCCACATTTTGGTGTGTTTTATATTCGTACACATTCTATCTTTCTATTTTCGTCAAAACATGCTATTTATATTGAAATATATGACATATGATTAAATGTCAAATTAAAAAAAACGTCTTTAACATATTTTGTAAATTAACGGATCTAAAATGCTGGTACGAAATGGGTATTTGGTACGTGCATAATAAATGTTTCAAAAAGGAATTTTTTGTTAAGCAATTCACTGGCGCTTCAACTATACCACCCGGTTGATATTCTCACAAAAGTACGAACAAAGAACGCCATTTTGGTGTTTTTAATTTTATAATACATGACAATACTAATCATAATTACGAAACTGTATCTTAACACGTCTTTTTTTTGTCATAAAAAATTATTTTAGGAATAAAACTACACTTAAACAATTATATAATTATTGACATTTAGGTTTATTATTAATTATAAAATAATTAACTTTTAATTAAGTATATTTACCTAATATATATTAGAAATAAGTATATTTGAAATCTAAATTTGCAATTATTTTAATAATTTTGTATTTAGCTTCCAACAACTATATGTAAAATGTATTTTAATTTTAGCAAAAATGACTCGTCATCTTGTATTTGATAAAATTGTAAATTTATTTGAATAAGCAATTCATTTAATTGAGATTTTCACCGAAATTGTTTTAAATCAATTAATATATACTTATAATAATTAAACTTTTTATATTTTTAATCGTATTACTGATATTAATTTACCAAAAACAAAGATATATCAGTAGCAATAAAAAATTACCTCAGCAGCATCTGATATCATCAGTATAAGCCGATAGGATTTAGAATATGTGTTGTTAATTGAGACCATCCTATGCTTCACACATCTGGAGTATACATGGAGATTATATCTTGGTTCTCCGAAATCCCAGATGTCACTAAAAATTTAAAATTTCTTTGACAAACTGAAAGGCTTTGTAATTGATCTTTAAAACAAAATAAAATACTGATTTTTGTGCGTTTTTTTTTAGACTTTTATTCGTGCATTAATAATTACTTCTTATCAGTCATTCCCATTCATTGATAACTACTTTCATTCATTCTTAACTACCTATCATTCTTTTGTTGTTTAATATTACTCCATTCATGGAACTTAAATATTTTGTTATTTATAATTTTTATATATATTGTTTGTTTATAATTTTTCAAATTATTTTATTATTTGTTTCACCATTTTTTATATGTAATCTCTAGATATTAATTTCATAATTACATTAGTATTTTAAATTACTTTATATAATTAATATAAAATAAAGGAAACAATAATAAGCAGAATCTATATACATATTATATGAATCATATTATTTATTAATTACTAATTTATTACTATAGATATTATTTATTATTAATACTTAATAAACTCATAAACATTTGCAAGTGAATAAGTAAATCTTTGAAAACTAGAATTAGTGTTTCAGTTCAGAAACAAATATTAAATTATTAAATGCATTTAATTCAGTAGTATAGAAATAAAAAGTATAAATCATATTAAAAGTCATTTGTTAATAATCATCATTTAAGTTCCATTTCTGATTAATTAATTATTGTTATTATTATTACACACGTTCAATAAGTACGATCACTTTATAAAACGAATCATGAAGGCAGCGATACATTTTTGCGTAAAATGAAATCCAGTGATTCCGCGGGCATTCAACAAAGCTAATGGAATGATCGTTAAAAATTGATTGAAGTAAAATTTTTCAAAATAGACTGGAACAAGATATTTCGAAATAAAACAATTGTTATACACCCGCAGCTTAAATACATGACGGAATATGGCTAGCCAATGAAACCGAGCGTGAATTTTTAATTTCGGGCAGAACACACGGATAAGGTTCATTTAGTTTTGTGTGCAATTAAAATCGCACAAATCACAATTGCCTCGCAAGTACGCTTCAAAAGTTATGATTGTTTAACTAGATGGTATGCCGTGTAATGCAGTACAAATGTGAAAGGAAGTAAAGGATACAAGTGTTAATTCGCGTTTCAGTCTTGTCTTTCTGCTTCTGATCAGGCAGAGACGTCTAGAATTTCATTAAACTTCAGACATCGTCATAAACGGGTTGATTACTCAGCGCGAAATAGTCGCTACGTGTTCTCGCACGCGTAACAGTAACGCTATTATAGCTATACACTTTTCTGTATAGGAATTATACCTAGGATTCCAGCGGAAAATATGATCTTTCTCGAATAAAAAGTATGTTAACCTCGTATACGTTTTGTTTATGTTGACGTATAAATACAGAATAATCAAATACGTTATTGCACTATTAAATAATACTTTGTAATGTTTATCAGGCCGTATAATTATTGCTTGTGATTGCGTCATTATATAAATGGAATTAAATATTTTTTCATTTGGTTTAGAAGACTTCAATAAAGATTTTTATAATACCATGTTTGTAAAGAATTGGATTTTTAGTTAACCATCGGATATCGAAAAAAATTATTATAGTATAGATTTTACGAAGGAAAGGATATATAAAAATACGAGAAATGTTAAAAATTAATATTGCTGTTAAAAACTTGTAAGAGTTAGTAAAATTTTCTGTTTTGGTAAATGTATAGTATAAATATAGATAATAATTAATAATAATATATTGAAATTAAACAATTTTTTAATGCACACTTCAAGCTTATATATAATAATTTATTCTTAATATTCGTAATGACTATTGTAATTTATTTATTATATATTCCTATTTATTTTTTTAAAACTTCTATTCTTCAATTAGTTTTAATAATATTACGCTAAATGAAGCATAAATATATTAAGTATTTCTACACGGATAAAACGTTTTATCAAAAAATACTCTATTTATTACCACACATAGGATGAGGCTTTTAAAAATAAAAATAATACTCTTTATTATTATTGTATAGATTACTATATAATATAGTAAAATCTTTATTTTTAAAAACTCCATCTTACGAGTAGTAGTAAATATAGTAATTTTTGATAAAACGTTTTCTCCGTGTATAATATATACAACATATATAGAGATATTTTATAGTAACATGTTATAATATTATACAATATGCATGTTGAATAATTTATAAAATGTTAATTATAATATTATATTATAATTAAATTATTACTGATTCACGTATTATAATAACATCCATCTTGTATTATTTAAACGTAAAATTTTCTCTTTCGAAAATAATTTTTTAAAAATAAATATTGTCAATCATTATTCATTTTTTATAACTACCAATTATAAGCAATTTACTCACTTCAATAACGTAGTGCTAATTTCTATTATCCTTTGTTAGTGAATTTTCATGTTTTTCTATATAATGCAACCAATCCCATGCAAACTAATTTCTTTCAAATGAACAAAAATCCGCATAAAAATAATATTTTAAACCATATAAAGATAATATTCTTATCTTAATGCGAATATCTTTGTACTAAATATATATATTATTATTATTATTTTGATAACAGTGCATATCAACGTTGAAAACATTGGATTTAAATGTGATGTTTTGTAATTATATTCAAAATGGATTACATGAAATAACTACGTTTCGTTATTGAAACAAAATATGATATTACTTTATATTAAACCGTATATATTTGAATTAAATTATTTCGTACTAGAACACACATTGTACCTATATGGAATGAAACAATTATAAATTGCAAATTACATATTATACAATCATGAACTGCAGAATAAAGTGAAAAATGTGTTAGAATGTAAATATTTGTTTAAAAACGTATATATTTTTAATACAAATTTAAATATAATAAACAGCACAAAAAATAAATTTTTCACAATTAAAATGTCATATATAAATATATTTTTCATTATAAAAGAATTGAATTATGGTCATGAATGTATAATAAACAACTATATCCGTGGTTATTAAAACATACAAATATATATATTATTATTATACACACGCTTGGTCATTTGAAAATAATATTACAAATATGTGCCTTTTGTTTTAATACATAATAAACAATAATTTATATACGTTTATAAAAATTAAAATGCTTTTCTTAATAACTTATATACAATTAATCAATTAAACAATGTTTGTAATTGCGTATAGAGTGTCGGGATATTTTTCAGATTTTACTCTACAAAATTGTGTTTCAAAAACGAAGACAACAACTTTAAAAAGTGTCATTCATTATACATTAATATTAATCTCAATACCCTAGTAAAAATGAAAATAGATTTGCAATATATCGACAGTATATTGC
>JABFQC010004202.1:0-12973 GCA_022817085.1 Psilanteris sp. ZL-2020
AAAATATATTCTAAATATATATTGTTAATATATTTCAAACATATTTGTAATATACTGGGAATATGTTTACAACATATTTGCAATATACTGTCGATATATTGCAAATATATTTTTATTTTTACTAGGGTTCGGTCGAAAATGAAAGGCGAAATTAAGATTGGTCGTCAAATAAGTTACTTTATTTATACAGCGTGAACGTAGCGGCTGTCTTTTGCACCAGTACAATTGTTTCATTAATTACAAAAATCACACACTTCAAACGACGGCATGGTCCCGACGATCATCCTTGCCCCGTACAAAGATGTAAAGCCCGCGCGTCCATAATTCACCAACTGATCAAAATCAAATTGCTCCTACGTTCGCAGAAGCCCATCTTGTCATATTGTTCGCCCCATCCGACTCCGCCTTACTTCTGACCAAACAAATAATTCACGTCCCCTAACTGGTTCTGCACACCATGCCTCATTCGTCACGACTTACTCTAAGTGGTAGGTAAGAAGCCACATTTCTTTGCAAAATGTACCTGGGTGGAACCACCCCACACCGTAAAATATTATTATAATAATTTATAATTATTAATCATAATACTCGAGTTTTATTGTTAGCACAGAAGCAGCGTCGATTTGGCTTAATTATCCTACTGCATTATGTGCATAAAGTTTCAAACGTTGATTTTCAACAAATCGTATTAAGATAAATAATAGTCATTGTCTTACAAGGAAAATTTACACTTTTCAATGGTAGTATTCTTGAAAATATAATTAAATTAGAAATTATTGCTACAACGTAAAATTTATTATGATTAAACAAGTTGATCAAGTTCATTTTCAGATTCGTTGATATTCAACTTTGGAACTTCATGCACATGTTACATTAAGTCATAAATACAAGCGGTCAAAGTTCATTATTCCGACATTAATAAAGAACGTATCAATATATCAATATAAATATGCATTCCTGTGTTTCCTCTTCATTACTCCAAATTACAATAAACAAAACAAAATAAATAAATATAATAATAAAATATATTTGCAATTTCAATAGCGATCCCGCCAGTCTTATATCGTGACCCAAACGACTCTACCATTATCATCTACCTGGACGACGGAATCGCGCGTCACGTGACTCCCAAGGTCGACTTCAACCTTCGACCAGAGCCCCGGCTGGTGCCGAATCGTCTTCCGGGGCATATTCAATCTCGACTTCCTTCTGACTCTTGTTCCTCCGCGATCGCTTCGAAGGCACGAAATGGACCGCGCGGAGCACCGCGTTGCTCGTGTTCGGGGTGGTTGCGCGCACGCGCGTAGCGACGGCGCGCTTCCGCGATCGAGGGCGGTGTCACCCCCCTGTTGAAATCTGCCCTCGGTTATCCTCGTCGGGCATCGTGCCCTCTCTGTTCCTCTGCGTGCACTGTCGCCTCAACCCGGTGCGCTGGTTGTTCGCGCTGCAGTCGACGCAAAGTCACGCTTTGACACAGTTCGCGTCACGTGAATCTCGCGTCCTCTTGACACTCGACGCCGCTGCCGCGTGTGCCCTCAGTTGGTTTTTCTGGTGACACTTCGTCCCGAGGGATTGACCGGGTCCGCGGAAGCACCGTGCCATTGGTAAGTCATCCAGCGTAGTAGGACACTCGGTCATCCTTTTTTTATTTCTTTTCTTTTTGCTTTTTTTTTTTTTTTGATCTCCAGGATTGTCGTTGTCAGTTGTCATCGCGTCTGAACGTTGACAGCCATTCCATCAGACCGTTCAGGGGTCCTGAACAATCGCTAATCCTGAATTTTCGTTTGGGTCTGGGGATTCGGAAGTAATTGGCGGACCATCCGGGTAGGCGACTTATTATGTAATAATTTCGGCCGGACCGAGTACCATTTTCAGTGAGGAATAGGTCTGGTTGTACAAGGTGGTGTCCATTGGAGAACGCAGTTTTGAAGATTGCTGATTGGAGTGTCATTGAGTATACTCGTGCGATGATTTTGAGTTCCTTGGTCGTAGAAATTGTAAGTGGTCCGGGGGCGAGTTTAATGGGCATTGTTCGGTGATGTATGTGGTGATTCGTGAGGCTATTTATTTTCCCAAGAAGGTTTTCTGCGGATTTCTATGCCGAGTTGATCGAAGTGACGAAACAAGAAGTGCCGTGATTTGCCGATAGGAGATCGAATGATTAATGACGGGAACCGATCTCTTGAATGATGATTAAGAACAATGTACTATGATCGGTCGTTTCTACCTGAATTTTATGTATCTGAATTGGAGGTAATGAAAAAAATGGAATGAAAAGTAGCATCGAACGGACAGTTCAATAGACCGAGAGGCTAAAGTTTGTTGAACTTCGTGAGGTCAAAAATAAAAGAAGGATCGAATTAGGTTGCTGGCTGTTTATGCAGCTAGGTGGCGGTACCAATTTAACGAATTCAATAGTGAAATGAATACCGTGGATATTGCTGTTGGTTTTGGATAATCATTTTTTTATTGGTTGAATCTTTGGGTTTTGGTTTCCTTTAGACAAAGGTGATCGTTAAAAAGGATGCCTAATGCGAAACGATCGAACTTATATCTCGTTTTCAACGTAGTGCATCGACGTTGATTATTTGTTTTCTGTTACGATATTTGTTTAAACAGTTTTCAATCACTTTTTTATAGTTATATAACTTGGAAAATATGTCAAAACATTGCCCTCCATTGTAGATCCTCTTGAACTCAATCATTCAAGTGTGTCTCTTTAAAACTATTAAAACTTTCGGTCTATCGACATATAGGTAAGCATTATTCTCGTATCTTAATCAACTGTCGGAATGCATATCCGCACTAAATAAAAGGACGAACGGAAATTTTGAAGTTCTTCCATCTGGGGATCGGCTTGTAATTCAACTAAATAAAGCCTTATCAAATATAGGATAATGGCTCGTTTGGCAGGTCGGAGAACGCAGCGGGTATTAAAAATAATAAATAGCGTTGCCAATGGAAGTCTCTGAAATAAACTTTTACGCGAAGGATGATTCGGTTTATAAATCTATCCAAATGTAAAACTGAAAGTCAGCTGATATAAAACGAAATACGATCCGGAAATAAAGTGGCAAACGTAAAATTTGTCACAAAACCGTCAGAATTCTTATGCTTTTTTGTAGAACCTAATGTGTACAGCGGTGTGAAATATTCGGTCGGATGAGTTTGAGTCACGCGGTGGGTTTGAATCGCGGCGATGACGTTTGCAGACATCAACCTCGATTACCAAGGCATTTCTTTATAAATTTCATCTAAAGAAATGGACAGAAACAAAAGCTCGTCACATTTCCAAGTATAATAAACAGGCCAATAAAATAATTAGAACACGAGTCAAACGAAGCGCTGTTTTTAATTAATCACACTACGAATAGAGAGGAAGGGGAGGGGGGGGGGATTGAAACCGAGCTCATTGCATTGCAAATAAACACGTTTACATCGCGTTCAATTCGTCTTATTTTGTCGAGTTCGCGTGTTTCGAGAGTTACTCCTGTTCTGAGTGCATCGCCCCATTTATCGCGCGCACAAAGCGGAGTGCCTTGAAAAAAAGGGAAATTTTGTTCCCTCCCTCTTGCCTCATCTATTATACGGATTACGAGACACACTTCGAGATGACTTTGATACATTGTTTTTTTTATTGGAAACATCACCCTTGTTAGGTCGATGATTAATGTCGAATGAATCGCAATACGTAGAAAACGCCCTCTTTATCGAGGCGAAGCTTGTTTCAAAACAGTTTAACGGCGAGTCATTTTTTGACGACTCATAAAGGCACCTGTAGGGAGTCACGCTTATTGCAAATTCTATGGAGTTCTCTTACGGTCAGGACACTTTAATTATTTATGACTCGTTCCTTAATACATTAAAGTGTTAAATATAAATATTAGTATTATATAATACTAGTTTCTATATATATATAGTTAATATATAATATTAGATTCGTGATTACATCGGATTATGTAAAAAGGTTTTCTCTAGGATTTTTATGAAACGAGTTGTAAGATAATGTTGACAGTAAGATTCTTATTTGATGATGTACGTTTCTTTTTGTAATGGATTTTAACACAATTTTATAATAAGCAATTTTGTAGTATGAAAATGATGAGTATTACAATGTTTCAAAGCTTTACGAAATATTAATCTTATGTCTGCTAAGAAAACCTGAAACTAACCTAAGACGTAACTGAAAATAACATAAACATTTTTATCCATTAATATTTATTTTATGTATTAAAATGCTATTTAAAGTTGCATTATTATTTGATAAATAAATTAGAAAACGATTAGATTATTTTGGACATATTTTTAAACTATCTTTCCTACTTTGATTATAAAATTTGTACATAACAATATTTAAAACGATTTCTATATATAATTGATAGTTCCACTCATCTGTTAATGTTATAGTAATGAGTTTATTTCAGATATTTCCGCATGTATTTAACATGTAACTGTAATTCTGTACACCTGTAATAACATGCTTTACAGACAACCTATATATACACATATACATATCTATCGAACAAATTATTGAAAATTTAATATAAAATCATTAAAATAAATTTTTAACTCAGCAAAAATTCTTGTAGCGTAAATTGGATTTTTCATCGATATCATAATAACACAGTTATGTCAAATACATTAATGAACATAATTGGTAACATTAATATAATTACGTAGTCAATTAAATTAACGAAAATTTTCGGCACCGTAGTATTTCACTGACAGCTTAATGCAATTTATTATAATTTGTCTCAATATATGGTAAATACATTGTTAATATACAGATCAATATATATATTTCCTCATGGTAAGCACACAGAAAATAACTATTGTTGCTGTGTTTGTCTGCGTATATATATACTCTTAACGTATAAAATGAATACATAAAAAATATTATATCACTGATACTGTAATTAAATTATTATATAATCTTTATAACGTTATTTATATAAATATACTTATACCCAATCCGCGGATTAATGTGACGTTTTAATAATATTATTTGGTTAGTCAATTATACACATGTGGTCAATATATTTAAATATTTTATTGAAAATCTGGTTTCGGGCGAATTCATTTTTTATTTTCAAAAGAGACATTAAATGCACTCACTTTTAAAGCTTTGCATGGACTGAATAAAATTGCAAAATAAACTGATATATAAAATTAATTTGCAGTCCATCAAATCACGCCTATCCCAATAACCTAATAATAATTCATTTTTATTTTCATTCTCAAACGGTTCTTTGTAGTTTTCGTCTTGAAGCAAATAAAGCCCGAGGACATTTTAGGTGAAATGGCGGAACTGTCGAGGTGTTTGAACTTAAATATCGACAGCAGGATAACATTTATCGGATTTTTACAATAATTTTCGCCCCAATTGCTTCTCATATTTCCTCAAAGTTAACCCATGTTTTGCCAGTTCAGATTTTTCTTGCTATTAAATTTAATTTATTTCTTTGTTTGTTGAGATGCACTTTTCAAAAAGAGTTCCTTTAAAGTAAGTTCAATCTCTATTTTACAAAATATTGACTTTCTATCAAGAAAAATGGCCCGGCGAGTTTTATGCGTTACGTATTAACACGTTCTGCCAATTTTTGTGACAACATTTTTCGAACAAATCGTATCACATCTAACGTCATTTCTCATAATTTTACCTTACATTAATTAACAGAAAACCGAATTATTCGTATAAATTTAGTTTTTCCCCTTTTATGATAAAATGAAACGTTTCACATTTGTATATTTCGTATTAAAGAAATTAATTATAACAATAAGTATGAAATTAACCTTCTGTTCGAGACCTTATTTTTCGAAAATTAATATTCAAACGTCAAACTTATTAAGGCTTTGCTTTGGCATATGGAAAAAAGTCAAGTACAAGAGAAAGGAAACATTACAAGTGAAAATTAATATTTAAATTCCATAAATTAAACTAATCCGATAAATAGGTTGCTCACCCTATTTAAGGCGACGCTCACTTTAAAAGTCCCCGCGTACGTAATCTCCAGCCGTTTATATTTGTTATGGTAGTAAAAGTGTTTCAAAATCAATTAATCCTATAAATTAACTAAAACAATCTGATCGTGTTTTGAAAAACAGGAAAACAGCTAAAATTCATTAAAGATTGCTTATACAATAACCCGAATATAGATATATTATCAAGCAAATTTCGGAGTCAGTTTATGTAAAATTATTCATTATAGTAATTACAAAATAAATTATGTTTTAATTCTTTTAAACGTACACGCAGAAAAAAGTATACCACAAATTTACCATACTTTATAGTAAGGGAAATACAAAAACATGTTTCACAGAATTTAATAGAATTTATAAACAAAAATATTATAGACTTGACAAATTTTATCATAAAGTATGGTAAAATTTATGATAAAATTTGTCAAGTTCATAATATTTTTGTTAAAAAAATTCTATTAAATTCTGAAAGAAAAGTTTTTGTGTTTGCTTTACTATGAAGTATAGTAAATTTTTACTGTACTTTTTTCTACATGCACAATGAAAAAACTAATCTTACCAAACTAAATAATAACAGTAGGAAATGTGATTAAAAATGTATGTAAACATTAGAGAATATCATTGTTTTTATTAATTGTTTGATAATATTTGACATACTTTTAGAAGTTTCTAACTATAATTTATCATAATATTTACATTTTTAAACACTTTTCCGACTGTTATTATTACACGCACAGAAATATTTTGTAGAGACAAACAAATTTTGTTTCATTCAACAAAACAGTTTTGTTGTTATTTAACTAAACAAATGGTTTTGTTAGATCAACAAAATATGATTCAAATTCGATCATTTTGTCATATTGTTGATGTTTTTTATTTAAATCAACACACTAATTTTGTAAAAGCATATTAAACGTTTCAGTAAAAGTGTAAATATTTACGAAATATTTTATTGAACTCATATACTTCACAGACAAATTGACAAAATACGCTTAACAAAATAATTTCTTGAATTTAACTATATCATTTCTGTGCGTGTAAGTTGGTAAAATTTGTAAGATAATTTTATTAATAGTTACAAAAAAATAAGTACGTTACAAAATTGTCAATAAAAACCATAACAACACGACGTATTTTTATAATTTCATAAAATTTTGCACAAAGGGTGCATTTTATTGGTAAATGTGAAAATGGAAGACAAGGTTATCGCTTCCAAACGCGATGAAGACGACGCACGAAATGGGTGTTAATATAATTAAATTATTCTCTCGCGTTGAGCGAAGGGCGAAGTTTCACAGAGTTGGCGTATTGAAATGCGAGCTGCGTAATTAGCCATAATCTTCTGCAGTTATGTTTAGTTAACCACGCGTAACGAATATTGCTTTGATGCCGTTACACTTCAAACGCGGGTTCCAACTGCGGAGGATCACAACGTGGTCGAGTCAAAGGGCATTTGATTCTAATCGCGAGGCAAACAATTCTCTTGGACCGGTATCGATGCATTTTCGAGGTTCACACGATGAAGAATTTGAAAAAGTCTGTTTCGTTTATTGCCACAAAGGCTTGACATTAATGGAACGCTATATGTCGCCGCGAGTAGAAGCGGTGAACGATAACGAAGCGAAGCATTAAACGGACAGTTTTAATTTTACATTGCGTATGCAAATTCATATTTCACATCAAAGCGAATTTACTTTGTTAAGAATAATGCTATTTTCTTTAAGGCAATTCTTCTTTGTTTTACGCATTTACATCGAAGCTTGTTCAAGTCTCCCCCTTTCGCTCGGAATGGATTTTTCTTTTTCGCCAAAATTAATTTCACTTTGTTTTGCAAATTTCCCGTTATTCAACTTGATACAATGTATATTCGCAAAAGAATTCTATTTCGTTCAAAAACCGTTGTTGCGTGGCAACCAAAAGCATTTAAATTGTAAGTCAATATTTATACTTAATTTTCGGGGTCTTTGAACAATTACATAACGGCAATTGTAATTCGTTAAGCCGCGGATTATTTTTATTCCAGTTTCGTGTATCTTAATCAGTTTACGCTTTGGCAATCTGAATAGTGATAATGAAATATATTAATTCGACGTCAAACATTGGGTTTCAGTTGCGCGTAATTGTTTAAATAATTTCGAGTTTAGCCCGATGTTCGCGGAGGATGCTTTTTTGTAAGAAAAATAGATCGCGGTTGTCTAACATTCACAACGATGTATGCATTCGATACTTTATCGCGGAATTGCATGTTTGCTTCAATTTAGCGATATCAATCATTGCGATTTAATCCGTTTTAATGTATCGGTCGTAATCTAACGTTTGGTTTATCGAAATTTTTGCCCGGGAAAGTTCATTTTTGCGAAAACGTTACATGGAAATTAATTTTCAAATCTGGCAACGGTGTAGTGTTGCGAGATATATGACATCCGCGG
Source organism: Psilanteris sp. ZL-2020 (assembly GCA_022817085.1). NCBI lineage: Eukaryota > Metazoa > Arthropoda > Insecta > Hymenoptera > Scelionidae > Psilanteris > Psilanteris sp. ZL-2020. Next base: position 8,409 of record JABFQC010004202.1, read on the forward strand.
TCGGTATATCATGTGCAGTGGCCTGGTGTATGGCAAGTAGATTTCGTATCGCGTCCGAAGATTTATTGTGAATCCTTCGTCAAAGTTCGGTATTTTGAGGCCTCATTCTGTGTCGACCAATCATAAAGGATTTGTCAGTGTAACGAGATTTCAACTAACAATTCCGTAACTTGTAACTGCAACTATGGTACATCTGTTATTAGTCAATAATGTATTAGAAGGGTTTATATAATTATATATATATTTATATATTGCTCTGAAGATGGGTTTAGGGACTGAAAGCCATCGTCTTATTTATACCATTAATGCATTGTCATTATAAGGCTGTCACTGATACAAAATTAGTGATTAATTAGGTCAAACTATACTTCAATTTTTTTAGTAATATTACGAGTTTAGTAATAAATACGATTTTAAGGTAATACTATCGGTATAGTCATGTTGAAAATTCAAATAATTTATTAGTTAATTACAAATATAATTTGTAAATATTTATTATAAAAACGAGACATATATTAGAAAATTATTGATGAGAGCTTATTTATCATGATATATAAAATGTTTAAATTGTTAATTTATACTAAAATAAAAATTAAAAACTAAAATTTATTTACAAGATTTTTTTGTTTTGTATCAAAAATGTAATTTAGATTAGATCATTATAACTAAAATTGCAATACTTGGCTTTAAAATTAATTGTCACAACATTTTGATTAGTTAGTCAACTTTTTTTCTTTAGGAATTCATAATTTAATTTGGTTTTTATTGTGAAGAATGGCAACGTTGAGTTCTGCATTCTCTTAGATTTTATAATACATAGAAACTCTCAAGTTTTATTATCATTATTCTAAGAAACTAAATAGACAATTACTTTGAAATTTTGCTATATTTTGTCTGGTGATTCAATCTGTAATATATTAGTTTTTTTTTTAACAATATTGTATAGTTTTTTTGTTATTTAAAAAAACAATGTTAGCAATCAGGTCCTTCCATAAGGATAACGTTAATTTTCGTGTTTTTAAAATCAAATAACTTTACTTTAAGATGGTCAATCTTTCTAAAAGTTTGTAAACTTATAGGCAATTATTCATATTTTAATTGAGTGGAATTTCAAACAATTCCATTGTTTTTTATTTTTCATTAGCACTACCTTAAGAATTCGAACGTGAATATTTTGTTGGACGAATAATATAATCGTCAGTCCTATTTCTAATCAATTTCTTTTTAATTCAATTTTAAAACTTTAATGTCGTGAAAGTAATGACTTGAAGTATTATAAAAATGTATCGTTGTTTGGAGCACGGTCGGCATCACGTTTAATAATTAAGAAAGTAATTTATATGTAACTTTGTTAACATTACCAACAATCATACGTGAGCGATATAGCAGAAAAACTTCGGCCACTTCAATATTTAACTTTCTCACGTTGGCAGAATTTTAATTCGAAAACTAATTACTGGAGTTGAGCATTTTTTTCGACGCGCGAGCATCTGTTCGCCGAAATTTCGACCGCGTCTGTATACGGAGCAGAAATTTGCACAGTCATCAGATGCAACGTTTTCAAGGACTGAATTAAATTCAACATTAATGAATCCCGCCATCAGACTGAACTTTGCATTACAGCTTTTGGTTTTGCTTCTTGATATAATAGACATAATAAAACTGAATACCTCGGGCTAAATTATGTCGAGTCAAAGTAATGGTTATTGGAAGATTGTCATAACTGTATTAAACGTTCAATACAACTCAATTACTTTGATCAGTGCAAGTAAGTTATATGATTGGCAGCACTCAGATACGTAATTATGCCAATCACGACGACACATTTGTAAGGACAATTATGCGTTTTGAATAGCGAAATCTGATTTGCTTTACCGCGCTCAATATTGTACTTCGTTGCATTAATGATGAATAAACGGTTAAATGAACGTGATTTTAAATTTTTTATAATTCAAAAATTATACAGTCAAAAGGATTTGCGTGTCACGGATCATTTTAAGTAGGGTTTTCTCATCGAATCTTTAAATCACGATCTCGTTGAGAATTATTGCGTTGGGCAATTTATTAAGTAGCGGTGTATTCAAATCAAACTATATGCACGGAGAAAACGTATATCCGACAAGTTACTATATAGTTTATCAGAAGTAGGATTTACGTGAAAATAGAATAAAAATTACTGTGTAATGTAATAAACTTTTCAACGCGCATTATATTGTATTCAACTTGAACGCACTATTCTAAATACAATATATAGTAATATTTATAGTATTTTTTTAAGTATATCCCAATGTTGATATATTGTATGGTAAATTGTTAAATATACGTTTTCTTTGTATGTGTTCTTCGTTACTTTTCAGCATACTTTATAAATAAACTTTTAGTTTCGATCAAAACCAGGACATTTTTTATCGAAAATCCAAAACTTCTGAGTTTTTGAAGTATTATTATAGAAAAAAAGAAGGTTTTTTGATTTAAAAATAATCTAAGTAATAATTAAAATATTACTTTCAATTTCTGTTTTAATATATTTGTATATACCAACTTCTGTCTTTTGATCTTATCATATACAATTGGCTTTATGTATAAATATTTATAATTAAACACAATTAAACTACCGAATGATTTAAACTACAAAATAACGTTAATTATTTTCCCTAGAATTAAGAATCTTCTCAAAACTATAATTAACAAACCGCGCCAGGCTATCCCATAACTTTCGGCCGAAACTATAACGCACAAGATGATTAGGATAAGAATAGGCATAATTAGTGGCGAACGTCGAATTTAATGCTCGACAGAATGCGCGAGCGTCGTCGAAATTACAGTTAATCTCGGTTTTGCTCAAACACGTTGTATTTAAGCTTTGCTTATGCAGCTAGTGAAAGTCATCTAAATGGAAATGCCGGCCAAATAATAGTCGACGCGAAGCTGTCAGGGTATCCCAGGCAGGAATTAAAAAGGTGCGCGAAATGAAGGCACGGGACGCGATGGGCCGACTCGGAAAAAGCGAGCCTTCGTCTCATCGGCGTGTAAACGCTGCCGGAATATTTAACCAAGATGATATACGCCACGGCCATTGAGCACCAATCAGTTTGGCGCCAGCGCCAATCGATTCACGCTTGACACTAATTGCAATACCGATTGTTTTGCCGCTTTTGTGCAAGTATGCAAAACGTGTGCGCGCCACCGCCTGGCGAGGTATCGATGCACTTCAGTGCTTTTACAAGAGCAATATCGGTGCCACTCGCGTGCGTGTATCAAACGTCCGTATATATAGCTAATCGATCGAGAAAGATAACAATATTAATATAATGTCTGTTGCAATTATTTTGATACGACACGAAAAAGTGTGTGGCAAACGCTGCTAGAAAAAAGTGTCTTAAATATAACTTTTTAAGACACGAAGTGACTTATTTAAGTCACCAGCTGTCTTAATGCATGTTATTTTGCATTTAAGATACTTAAGCGTCTTAAATAAGACACATATATTATATGCTTTTATCAGTGAATTTGTAACGGATAATATCAAAATGTCCGCATCTTTTCACTGCTAGAAAAAGGTGTCTTAAATATCACTTTTTTGATACACAAAGTGATTTGGTTAAGTCACCAGATGTCTTGATGCAAAATATTGTGTATTAGATTCAAGATTTAGGCGTCTTGAATAAGTTGATTTGTGTCTTAAATAAGACCCGTGTATTTTATTTTTCGCAGTGTTGGTATTTGTGAATGTTATTTGGTCGTTTAATTGAATCATAACGCGATTCAAAATGATTGATAATGACGGTTTGTTTAATTACTATCATTTTTCTTTATTGTAATTTCCTGTTTTATGTTAATATTGATATTAATGTGTATACGGTGGGTATATTAATTTTCTTCAATCATAAGGGTAGATTAGCCGAGACGTAAATGGTATTATTTAAGGAGATAAACGAAAATAATAAAGTGGTACTGTTTATATCGTGGTGACGTTTATATGCTTCTGATTGGTGAAACCAGTTGAATTCGATTATCTCCTTTTCCAACGGCTATTACTATTTAAATCGTAAGATTTGTAGAACGTGACACACGACTGACGATGTACGTAGTTACAATTATTTTGTCAGTGTTATAAGCCTGCGGTTTTTATGGATTTGGTTGAATTTTAGGTTGGGAATCTTTCGGTTGTTTTGTTTGAAATTGTGAAAAAAAGTCTAATGGCTCTATTACTGTGACAGGGATGTCGATGACTTGGAAGGCCTGTTTAAAGGTTTAATAAAACTCCTGAACAATTGAGAGTCACATGGGAATGACGATTGGCCCTCATAAACCTCGTCCGAATTAGTACACAGAAAAAAGTAGGGTTGTCTGAAACAGCGAATATATCAACGGTAAATATAATTGTCTAAATTTGTCAATAATGTTGTCAACCTTTAACCTTAAATTGACTTATTCATCATCTTTATTGTCAACGTATGACAATCAGATCGCTTGTTCGTATATTAATACTTTTGGTGACTACGTTAGTCAAAGATTGACTAAATATGACAAGCTTTTTTTTCTGTGTATTTATAGGATCGAAC
>JABFQC010004203.1:0-12970 GCA_022817085.1 Psilanteris sp. ZL-2020
ACATAAAAACATATTGCAAATATATTTGCAATATATTGACAGCATATTGCAAATATATTTTTATGTTTACTAGGGTATACGTTTCTGTTAAAATAGTTTCGCGTTTCTATATTTCAAATACCAAACTTTAAATTTCACGTTTTTAATTCAAACGTTGTGACTTGTTTTTACAAACAGTGGTAATTATAAGAATAGAAATCTAGTATTTACGAATAAAAGAATAAATTAAGTTTCAATAATTTACTTAGCATGTCCTAATTTTTAATATTGACACACATGAAGAAATACAACACATTGAAACATGTCGTACAAAGCATTTCCATTTTCTTTACTTCTATTTTAATTCGAAATTTTACAAGAGAATTATAATGTTTGTAATTGTTACAATAAAAAAAATGCAATTATTATTTACAATTAATTAAAAGCAATCACTTTTTATACAACTAAAGAAACGTCGAATTACAAACATATAATTTGAACGCTGATTTAATATATTGTTTACCGCAATTATTAAGATATACCAATAATGTAGATTCGCTAACGATCTTCAGTTATATCATTCTATATGGGCTAATGCTTCTATTATTGCCTTTTGTGAAAGTGTATTCAACGATTCGTCTGTGTGTGCGCGCAAAGACTTCGTTAATAGTTTTTTACTTTAATTCGATAACAATATCTTTATTATTACGTTTTCAAATAACACAGCCGCTAGTTTTCTATCGACAGCGGACGTATTAAGACGTCAGAAAAATGTCCCTCGAATCGTTAGTCCATCTGTCAAAGTCGGAATAAAGTTCTATCGGTATCGCTTGATCAAAATCGGTCATTCGTGTGCAATTGCCAGTGCGGTGCCAAGTGTTTTGTTACGGAGTTGATACGAATATTTGTGATAAGATGTCAGTCGAAAATACGGCAGACGCCATTCGCGGAGAAGAAAATGAAAACGAAGACGCGGCATTGAAGTTGGACAGACTTTCGGAAATTGCCACGAATATACAAGATTCTTTGGTTGAAACCGAGCAAATGATTTTGTCATTAACAAATGATTACGTGCACTTAGAAAAGAGTCAGCGGAAGGAAAATTGTACGGGTTTTGGATACTTTTTGAACGTAGAAATTAAGTCATCTTTTTGTTTTTAATTTTCTTTTATTATACACGCTTGAACGGTAATATTACACTGAGAAAAAAAATATAATAAAAGTTACTATTTTTATAATAATTTGAGGACAAGTGTGCAAATATAGTGATTTGTATAATGTAAGAAAAGTAAATTTAATCAATATATTACTATTTTCGACTACTTTATATGACAAAATTAACTATATTTGCACACTTGTCCTCAAATTATTATAAAAATAGTAACTTTTATTATATTTTTTTTCTCAGAGTGTATATCAGACAAAAATTAAAATCAATTTATTTTTTTTAACGAAAAAATAATTCTTTGAGTATATATTTCTAAATATATAGGTTTGTACAATGTTAAAACAATTTGTATTATTATTATAATATTAAAATTAAAAGTATTATAACTCACAAGCAAATCTTTGACAGTCTATTTATAAATTTAAACAACCGTTTTTATGTTTATGAATAGTAGTTGAGGTAATGTTAATAGAAAGTAACATTATTATGACGCTCGCTAATTGACTCAAATAATAATAGATTGAAATTGAAATTATTCTTAATTGCTATGAATCACTGGCATTTTCCTCTTTATTTATAACTATTTAATTTCAGCTTTTTAAAGTCCTTATCTATGATTAATTCAGTAATTCATCTTTAAACTGCATTACGTTTACTTCTAAAATTAAATCCTAATTAATTATGTTTTGTTTAAATTGTTGTTAATATTACGGCATTGAAATTTATCGTTGTTGTTTTTTAATTAAAAAATTGAACTTCTTTTGTCTTCTCTGTATTATGATATGGTTATATACAATGTATTATATACAATGTATACACAATTATATACAAAGCTGTATTAGAAAAAAACAAAAAAAAACTAATTTCGTAACGTCGATAAAAGTTGTACATTTTGTATAACAAAATTAAATACTTTTTCAGGGACTTCCGATTCAAATACCTGTGTGTCACAAATGTATATCTTTAATATTTTTCATTTGTGTAGATCTGAAAATAACCCAGTTTACATAGATACACAATAATACTTCGATTTTAAAATTACGTCAGATAATTTTATCACCTTGACATTCAGTTATGAAATACAAACGCACAATTGTCAGTTTTCTGTACATATAATTTAATAGTTATTTTATAGATTTCAACTATTTGTTGTGAAATAGAAAAAAAATGAAATTTGAACAAAGAAGTGATTGAATAAAATATCCAACAATTATTCGTCATGTCACCAGATTCTTTATTTATTTGTCAAATTAATCAAAATCACGACATGTTTAAATAATTTACTAAGCAGTATAATAAGTTATTAAATATATACTTATATTGATTTATATAATATGTTTTTAATTCGTATAAAGTACTCATCAACGTACATTATTTAATAAATAATAAATTCACGTAAACTACTGATTATTCTTTTCAAATTCAGATATATTATTCCATTTGATGCTGTATATATGAGTAGATGAGTAATAATCATTATCAAGCGCATACATTAAATGGACTTTCTTAATAAACAAATTCGTAACGGTATTAATATTGGACTTCGTTTATCAAAAACAATTAATATTTATTTTTAAATGCACGGTGCTTTAAATGCAAATTAAAACGAAATTCAATTTCATAATATATCTAAATAATAAATAAAATGGAAATGATAATTGTGTATTAAATAATTACATATATAGAAAACAATTATATATATTGTAATATAATTATAATATGTTTTAATATTGACAATGAAAAAAGGTTCTTATAATATATAATTTAATAAACATATGTAATAGTATGGGTATTTTCTCTTAACATTATGAAAGTTTTACATATAATTACTTGTTAATTGTATTTGATAATCATATACAATCAAATCAATATATACTCCGTAAGTCATGGAATTCAATTACAGGCATCAATTATAAGATTACACGCCTTATAAAAAAATACTTGTAACAACTCACGTTACAATACAATGTCATATATACAAATCATACACTGAAAGAAAAATTATATAGTACTCGTGGGATGGTTTGTTTCTTAATTTATATTGTTAAATACAACATTATAGTAATTGATATTCCATAAATAATAATGTTCTTCATATCCATATATAGCTAAATTAAAACACGTTAACAATATGCCATATATTTTTATATTTGATATATTTGCAATATTTCTTTATATAATATATATTAAAACTACATTATGAGTATATTAATAATCATCTTTATTTAAACCTTTGTTATTTTTGTTTTTTTATATATATATATGTAATTTGTTTACATTTTACATAAAAAATGAATAATGTATATGTGTATAATATATATGTATACACAATATAGTTACAAATATTGAATTATTACAATGATATACCATTAACCTATTTTTAATACACATACAATTATTGATGTTATAATTGATTTAATTAATAACATATAATTGTAATTAATATTACAGTAAAAATATATTTTTTGACGTTATAATTTTACAATGTACACTGAAAAAAATAATATTACAAATTTGACCAAACAAGATAATAAAAGGAGGAAAAGTGAGCAAAAATGTAAATAAACATTAGACAATATGGTATTTACCAATTATTTGGTAATAATTGACATTTTTTTAGAATTTTCTGACAGTAATTTATCATATTATTTACATTTTTACCTATTTTTCCAACTTTTATTATTTAGTTTATTTTTACTAACGACCATATAACAACAGCACAATGTCATTACATACAAATCTATCCTCCAATTTCGTTATAAAAAACACGCTTTATTTTTCCACCGACATTTCCTTCGACGCACGCAGACACACACACAAACACTAGTCGCATTTCCACCAATTCGCAGCCAACGTATAAACCAATGACGATTCTAAAACTTCAACATTATAATCGCGATCAAACGCTCGTTTCACAAATCACAGTCATATCCCCGCGAGCGCGACCACACGGGAAAAAAGTTTTAAAGTACACTATTATATATAAATACAGCTACTTCAGCTATATTTATACATACACTGAGAAAAAAAAATGAAAAGTTACTGTTTATAATACGAGAATTTAGGGCCATGTGATACAAATCGTCAAAATTGACTGTTTTTAACAGAAAAAAATCAAGTTATTTACGCAGATAATTACTGAAATGTCATATATATTACATGGTCCCAAATTAGTATTATAAATGTATAAATATGTACTGAGAAAAAATTAATACACTGAGAAAAATTTCTATTAAAAATTACCATGCCAAAACAGTATTTTCATGTGATGTTTGTCAACAAAGAATAATTACCGTTAAAGCACAGTAAAAATATACAGAAATCGAAACAATGTTTACGATATTTGGGGGTAATTTTTGTGTTGACAAACATCGCATCATAATACTGTTTTGGCATAGTAATTTTTAATCGAAATTTTTCTCAGTGTAGTAACTATTATAATGAATTATTTTAAAAGTGTTGTATATTACACAAGCAAACAAAATTGTAATGTCACGTTGTAAATGTAAAATTATATATGAATTATGATAACAAATAAAATAAATATAAGAAAAAAATTATATTTGTAAGTAATTTTATAATGTGATATTATAATTTTATTTATTTGAGCAGTATATACAACACTTTTATAATAATTCACTACAATATTTATTATCAACTTTTTTTAAGTGTAGCTGTATCAGGCATATTTCTACTGGTATAAGATAGACATTTTTTCCATGGATTTGCTCCGAAACACATACATTCTTATCGCTACGAACAACTTTGTCCAAAGATTACAACGGCACCAATCACCCGACCTCTTGTTCATTTGTTCTCCGAAATATTATTCCCTCCGTACGTCGCCATGTCTCGATTTCCAAAACCACTCGCTCATCCGCCTCAAAAATCGCACGTCACCGTCTCAGAATAAGGAATCTTAATTCATTTCACTGAATTCTCGGTGTCTCAAATTGTCGAAAGTGCGCGACTGCCTCGCATCAACTTTACTAAAACTAGTGTCTTATATCGAAACATTTTCATATAAAAGACACAAATCACGTCTAATAATATACTACCAAAGGAAAAAATGAGACCATTCAAAGAATGTTATCCATTTCATGTTGATTCAACTGCGGGATATGTTAAGCAATATCCAACAAATGCTGAATGAAACACACGCAGAAAAATGTTGCGTTAAAAATTACTGAAAGTTCAGTAAATATTATGAAAAACGCAGTAACTCAAGGACAAAACAAAAATTTAGTCAAAAAATACCGAACTTTTACTGTAAACATTGATGAATTTTCAGTATTCATCAATGTTTACTGAAAAGTTCGGTAATTTCTAACGGAAATTTTGTTTTGTCCGTGAGTTACTGTGCTTTGAATTATATTTACTGAACTTTCAGTAATTTTTAACGCAACATTTTTCTGCTTGTATTTAGGTTAAAATTAATATTCAAATTAATTTATTCTACGTACATTAAATTTGTTAAATCGTAGATTGTCAGAAACAAATGAACAAAAATTTAATTTATCAGATTTAGTTAGTGATTTTTAAAATTATTTCCAGTGTAGTATAATAATGGAATAAATTAAAATACATTTTATATAACTAAATCTTGAAAAGCAAAGGATTAAACAATTAAAATAATTTATTATTATTAATATTCACTGCATTTAGTTAACAGTTTATTATATATATATATATATAATTATAATTATTTTAATTGTTTAATCTTAATTTGCTTTTCAAGACACATATATATATATATATATATATATATATATATATATGTGTAAGTGACAAAGTTTATAACGTCTTTATAACTACATTTATAAAATTGACAACGTTATAAAATACATATAGTGTCCAGTTAAATTAACTCAATCCTGTCCCTCGCACTATATTATACCATAACAATAACATTCAAATCTCGTATCTTTCCTCCAAAACTGTCTCCAAATGCGACATTTTTGTAACGTCAATCTTGACATCAAAGACGCCCATCCGCGCGGTGTCTCGATTCAATATCTCGCTTCGCGTCTTGAGATCTTGCAGTTTTTATTTTTCAGCGCGGCGTGTCTCGCTGGCGTCTGAAACACCCGCGGAAAATGTCCCGCGTCGTCCTTAATTGCGATTTTTTCGCCGCGGCGTTTTGTTCGCGTGTGTAATTTGATTGCGACCGTCGCGGTGCGTGTATGTGCGTCTTTACATCCATATATATATACATGTATCGAGCGCCGCTAATGACATATAATTTAACGCAGGTCCCCCGGAGCCGCCAGCCGGTACGCCGTGCGTCAGCCTGAACAGCGGCAACCGCACTAGCGGTATCACCGTGACTTGGAGTTCTCCGCCTTACGACGGAGGTTGCGCTCTTACGGGATATTCCGTGGAGATGCGGCGCGCCGATGAGCCCGACTGGACGTCAATCACGGAGACCTGTCATTCGCTTAGTCACAGCGCGAGCGATCTGCAGCCCGACCAAACTTATCAGTTCCGTGTCCGAGCCATAAACGTGCACGGTGCCAGTGAACCCAGCGCCGAGTCCGATCCAATTATGATTGCGAGCGAGCGAGCGATACGAAGCGACGATCGACTGGACGACGAGGAGGACGATGGTAATTAGAGACCACGGCGCGCGTCGCTTTTTGCGCGAACCGTGGCGCCAAACGCGACGTCGACCGAACGGAACTCGAGCCGAAAGTGGCGCGCTTTGACGCGTTTAATGAACGAGGCGCGGTGCTTTTATTGAATCAATTTTTTCAAAATCTTCGATACCCAAGGCTTTGAACAAAATGAATTCTTTAACGCTGAGTGTATTTGAAGAGGGATGCAATATTACGTGTTTTAAAATTTACTATGTCGTATGGTAATAGATTTTTTATATAATATTACACGGAGGAAACGTATATCCAACTATTTACTATATAATATATCAAAAGTGGGATATACTTGGAAATACTATAAAAATTACTATATAATGTATTAAAATATTATATTCAAATTATGTAGACAATTTTAATATATGATATAGTGATTTTTATAACATTTTCAAGTATATCCTACTTTTGATATATTATATAGTAAAATGTTAAATATATGTTTTCTCCGTGTAGGAGGGAGAGGGAAGTGTTATTATACTGTGTAGTCATTTTTGTGGTAGTTTTATGACACAAATTTTGACGTGTTATGTAGTTAATTGCGGAATGTATGTTTTTAACCGTGGCAATTATTGGGAAAACATTGCATCGCAAACTGGAATGCGGTTGAAAATTTGATTAGTCGAGTTGTGTAGTAACATAATTAAAGTATATATAATGATTGATTCAAATTATGTAGCTGTTTGTGTAGTTTCAAGAGTGTCCTATTTTTAATATTTATGTTTTTTTTTTTTTTTTTGGTATTTCAATATAAAGGAGTACAACGTTTTAAAATGATTTTTAATAAATTGCGATAAAAATGTAGCATAAACGAAGCAGAAAATATTGCCGAGGTGTGAGCGCTGTTCAGATTTTTTTTACTATACGTTCAGTATTGTACATGTTTCTGTTCATTCATCAGTATCACGTTACGTGACATGTAAGAACCAATCGTTCTTAATGGTCGTTGTTTTATAGGAAACAAATTGCTTCTAATGGCCATAGTAATCTATACTGATTTATTATTGTAGATCAAGGAATATTTGTTTTTAATAATTTACTCATCCTTTATTAATACGTTAATATATATATATATATATATATATATAGTAAAATTATTTACCATATTTTGACATTGTATTTCAAGATTTACAAACAATTTCACATTATATATCGACATAAATAAGCTTATCTAATAATCAGCTGATATTGTCATTCGTAGATTCCATTGCAGTCGATTTGGAATTAATCTTATCTGATGTCTAATTTAGAAATATACGTATTTAAACAAAAAGAAATTAATATTACAGTTGGAGATATTATATACATATACGCACATATATGAATTACAATGATAAAATTGTGTTACGTTTACTTAAATAATACCATATGATCGTTAATTTATAAAAGAAAGTCGTTCTCAATTAAAATTACACGCGTGTACATTTTTTTCTTACTGATGTATCTTATTTACAAAAACGCAATTACTAGTGCGATTCTTTGTTAATGACAATCATCGTCGAAAATCATTAATATCTTAAAAAAAGTACACATGCATCGAATAATAAAATTGCAACCTCATTTCTGTATTGCCTACAAGAAACTCTTACTTTGAATATTTAATATTGTTGCAAAAAGTAGTTCAGTTTAAATATAAGAAAGTTTTCATAGACATGTTTCGATTATCTTAATAACTGAATGATATATTCTTGCGTTTATTAAATCGTCATCGCGACACTCGACGTTATGTGAGATGATTTTATAATCACTTTTCTACGTTTTACTGTGTATAAGTTTATATCAGAAGATTTTTATAAACATTTTATATTTCGTAATATGGTTCAAAATGTAACTATTATTTTTTAAGAAGTCAAATTGAACTTTTAAATTATAACATTATGCAACGATACATAAGTGAAGAAATATATTTTACTTTAAATATATATATTTAGTTTGAATAAGTCAATATAATTCTGATTACAGAAAAATATTTGACAATTTTCAACTATAAATGAAATTCTCTTATTATTCAAAAGTCTTTAAAAGTAATTCGTCGATCCATATTAGCAATCACGTTTCATAGCTTTTAAGCATACGTCGCAAAATATTGATGACTTGCTTATAATGAAAAAAGAAAAAGAAATCAGAATACGATTGAAATTGTTTTAACAAATATTTAAAATATAAATAGAAATGAATTTCATCGAAATGCATTCATTTTTATGTGATATGAAAAACGGCTACATATTAATTGTATTACTTATATGATATAATCTAAAACATTTTACTATATACATAATATTATATAACGCGTTTATTCAGACGTATATAAATACATACAATATGAGAATAATTTATTTATATACGTTCATACTGTATATTAGATTTACTAATAAATATGAATAATACAGAATTTTATTATAGATCATATCTAAAATAAGAATATGATCAAAAAAGTCTTTTAAAATGTTGTACTCCAAATTAAATAATAAAGGCTTTAATAATTACGTATAATAGCTATTCTACAGTTTATTCACTATTATAAATGTGGAAGTAAAATATGAATATAGTAATAATGTTTTTATAAAAATTTGTAATTTAGTTTGAATGATTATTTTTTTAATTTTAACATACTTAATTTTGATTATATTTCAGATAATTTAATACAACTTAACATTAACACACCTGTAATTCCTGAAGACAGTAATCTGTTTAAAGACCGTTATGACGTTTTTGAAGAATTAGGTAAAGGAAGATATGGAATTGTTCGAAGAATTACCGAAAAAGCAACCGGCACATCGTATGCTGCTAAATTTGTCAAAACAATTAAAGTAGCCGATCGTAAATTAGTTCAAGAAGAAATGAAAATCATGAATTTATTGAGGCACCCGAAATTGCTTCAACTCGCAGCTGCATTTCAAAAGCCTAGAGAACTAATAATGGTTACAGAATAGTAAGCAACTTGTGCTTCATAAATTTTAATTATTTAAAAGTAATTTTGGCATGAACAATATAACAGTTATTATATATTTTTATTCTTTTTATAGCAAACAAACGACGTAAAGTAAATGCATTTTGAATACGTTTAATAAATAATGTAACCTTAGAAAATACTCTCTAAATTTGAATCAGTAAAACCTCCCTGAAAATCAGTTATAAGTATACCAGTAGTTTAAACAGTGAATATTAGCTGATTTTCAGTTAGTTTACTGATTCAAATTCAGAGAGTATGTTCTATCTTGCTTTTAATTACAATTTACAATTACTGTCGTTTGCTAAAGTTAGTACTTATTTTTTATCGATGAAAATAATACTAATTTAATACTAGTTACCTATTACAATTGACAATTCAACTGTTTAGAATTATCTTTCCAAAAAATTACAAATACCCTGATGTCGGAGCTTGCACCTAAAATGTGTTGTAAAAATGATGTCAAATTAACTTTTATAGTTTCAAAAGCGTAAATTTTTGCACCAACAACACACTACAATTTATTGCACCTGACATTTTCTGTACTAGATATTAAAATTAAAAATTAAAAATTATTAGAACCTAAAAATAACATTGGAATATAAATAATAAATTAATTATTTCCCTTTAATTTGATGCATCATTGCTACTGAAATGCTGCAACATTTGACTCTTGAATGCGGTGGAATATAGTTATAAGCTTTGGTAAAAACTTGATATAAAAGTAACATAACTCAATAGTAATGTAATATTTGGTACAAATTTTGACACTTTATTATCATTAAAAATAGTGATGTAACATTTGTTGTGAACTCCATCATCATGATACAATTAATACAAAAATTTGCACTTATAATCTTACAATTAACTTAACATAAAAATAATAATTAAACTCGTTGGAAAATATTAATAATTTGAATACGTTTAGTATTTCAGGTGGCGAACTTTTTGAACGAGTAGTTGCCGACGATTTTACATTGACTGAAAGAGACTGTATATTATTTTTAAAACAAATATGTGCAGCTGTAAATTATATGCACAAAAACAATATTGTCCATTTAGATTTAAAAGTAAGTTCATAATAATAATGAAAGCAATCAAATTAGCGCAACAAACATTATTTAAATTGCAAATCAAATATCAAATTTAAATGATTTGATCGTTGAACATATTATTAATGCCTGTTATGCATTTCCAGCCGGAAAACATAATGTGTCACACTCGAACGTCTCATCGAATTAAAATAATCGACTTTGGATTGGCACAAATATTAAAGCCCGGAATTCCAATACGAGTATTATTTGGAACGCCGGAATTTATGCCGCCAGAGATTATAAGTTACGAGCCAATCGGCACCGAATCAGATATGTGGAGCGTAGGAGTTATTTGTTATACTTTGTGAGTTTATTGCAGTTAGTTAAGTAGAATAGTTGTGTTTTTGCAAGTTCTAATTTCAAATTTATCATCGAAGCATTAGTGCATGCGCGTGCAATTCTAATTAGCGTATAACACATAAGGCGCGTTGATGACAATTTTTGTATATATTTGAATACCAAACTAGCATTATATATGTCATTAATTTGCAGGTTGACTGGCTTATCTCCCTTTATGGGTGATGACGATGCCGAAACATACGCGAATGTAACTCGAGCTGTTTATGACTTTGACGACGAAGCGTTTGATGCTATTTCGCAAGATGCTAAGGATTTTATAAGCGCGTTACTAATAAAGAAAAAAGAGTGCGTGTGATATGATGGTTTATTGGTTTTTGATAGTAATGCGGAAATAAAAAGAATTATAGATTCATCATTTTATTCTTTAATATTCGTCTTTTTATGGAAACTTAAATTTTGTTTATTTTATTTGAACTTGAATACTTAATAATTTTTTAAATTATTTTTTTGCTTTTTTTTCATTTTGTAAAACAATATAAATGAAATTTATAATATTTTTATAATAACATCAGTGTAATTATAAATATGTGACTGAAAAAAAGACATTTTCTTTATAAAATGTAAAGAAAAACATACAAAAATATAATATATCAGATTTTTTATTATAAGAATAAAATAATCAGACGAGTTAAATAAACTAATGTAAATATTAAATTCATATCTGCGAAAGTGACACAATACAAATTTCGAAACGTATAATAAATTATTTTCAAAAATTACTAATAAAATATTACTTAAATTCGTAAAAAGATGAATATTAAACAACAAAATCATAATTACAAAATAAAAGAAACGATACTTAACTCATTTCATAAAAATATTTTTTAATTGGTGTAATTAATTTATACTAATCGATTAATTGGATTGTATTTCTTATATATAGATTACGAATGTCGGCTAAATCCTGTCTCGAACATATCTGGATTATCCAACATACCGAAAATATGAGTAGAGTAGCTCTGCCAACTGCAAAATTAAAAAACTTTATAATCCGAAGAAAGTGGCAGGTAATTTTAAAAATATTACACGTTTTGCATATAAGTTTGCTTTAAAAATATTAGCTTATTGACTACCCGACTATAGAAGCAAGAAATTGCATTTGAATCATGATTTTATACAAACGTGATTTAAATGAAATTAATTACAAATTATTTTATTCAACAATAATACTTTTATTGAAATATTCTTTCTTAAGATTATTGTTATTAGATTGAAAAATTATACAATGCGACGATCAATGAAATAGTAAGTAATCAAGTATATATGATTTATAATGGAAAAATAATGTCTTAAAATTTACATACAATTACAATTTGTCATTAGAAGTTTATAAATTGAACATATTATGCTAAAAATTTTGTCATGCAGTTAGATGAAAACAATTTGTTGTTGTAATTAATTTACCAAGGAGTAAAGTTAAATATTTAGTGTTTTAAAACTAAAAATACATTTTAAAATAAAATTGTTCATGTGAAACATGTTAAAAATAATACAATTTCCTTTTAATTGACAAGCAATTGGTACTTAATTACATATTTACATTATATTTACACATTTTAATTTAAAGTTTAATTGCGTACCTAGTTGATTATTAATTTTATTTTAACGTTACAACTTATAATTTATATAAAACATGTATTATATCTCATCAGAAGATAAATTATTATTCAATCAATGTATTCTGTAAAAGTATATACCTTATACATAGGGTACATTTTTAATTGTGCTGAATTCACTGGCAGTAAAGTGTTAGTAAAAGATGAAATTATAT
>JABFQC010004204.1:0-12970 GCA_022817085.1 Psilanteris sp. ZL-2020
TTTATTTTATTGTTCCGATAAATAATATTTCTTGCATATAGTGAAGCTTGTTTTCATTCAAAGCCACATTATATTAAATTAATCAAGTAGTATTCAAGAAACGTACTCTATTTGTTCAAGTAATATTTTTTAAGAGTGTACTGAAACTACTGTTAGTAATAAAACTATCTTCACTTAACTATTATTCAGGTATATATTTTCATCTTTTTTTAACTTACAATAATTTACTGTACTCAGAATAATTTAAGTAAAACTAAAAACGCACCTTCAAAAAAGTTCTATACCCAAACAAAAACCGATACAATTTTATAAGTCAGATATAGATATAGATTAATATAATATTTATATTCGGTAAACTTTAATACAAAATACAAATCAATTTTATTATTATCAACATCCGTATCGCATAAAATTAATTGTCGATTAATTTAAACGCATAAATAAGAAAGCACATTAATGAAACGATACAAGTATACAAATAAGTTTAATTTGCCAGGATTCCGAGAAATGAAAATTGCATTGAATAGATTTTAATAGTTAATATTTCGAGTGACCGATAAGTAGTTATGAAAGTTAAATTCTGCGTGGCTTAGTTGCTCTGTCTTCAAAGAGATGCTCGGTTGGTTCTAATAATGAGTACTCACCCACCAAGACCTGTCCGTCATGTGAGCCGACACTGTTTATTGTGGCCATTCCATGTCCAGTAGTTCTTTAGCGCTGTTCCAATTCTTCCCACGAGCGCGCAAAATTCTAGTAAATTTTTTATCATGGATGCGGATATTGTTCATCTTTTAACATTTATCTAATGACATGATCGGTTATGGTGTAATACATCCAGCATAGATGTCACAAACACGAGGAAAGTGAAATTCTTATAAATTAGTCAGAGTTCATATTTTTCTATTCCAAACTGTATGCGTAGAAAGTACAGAGTGCTGTGTCATTTCGAATGAGAAGATATGTTTTCATTAATGCGATTACATTTTATTAAATATTGACTTTTAAAATATACTTCATTTAGGGATATTAACCGTAGAAGCGGACAGAAATATAATTCTTTATTAGTAAATTAACTTTATAGTATCGTGTATTATTTATTGTATATATTTCAAAAAGTGCGATTGAAAAAATTAAAAGATATTAAAAGTATTAAAATTTTACTCTTAAACTATTAATTGTGTGACAGAAGTATTGTATTTTGAAATAAAAATATACATAAACGTTTTGTAAGTTTTACGAGAAAAAAAAATACAGCAATTTTTACAGATTTTAACAGAATTATGTGAAATTTTTATTAATTTATTTTTTGAATAATCATACATTCTTATGTATTTAATAGTCAACCGCTCCTATGTCATACATTTAATATTGTGTGAATAATTTTTATTTCCGTTCTTCTTTCCGTGCGCGAAATGTAACTTGTATGAATTCAAGTAACAAGTATGATTTCGTGTATTAGATTCCTTTTTTCGTGATGCATAAATTTACTTTTGATTTACTTAATAGCTTGCGTACTTTGAATCCACTATTTTGACAATGTTTTCCTTATAATATTGTATATTATATAAGATTATATTATGACCGAATAGTACACGGAGAAAAATTATATCTAAAAAATCTCAATATAAATAGTAAAACTAGGATACTCGTGCAAATCTTATAAAAAATACTACATTATATAATAAAGTAATCAGTACAGATAATAATTAATTCAATTTATGTAGCATTTTTGATTATACGATATAGTTATTTTTATCAGATTTGTAAGAGTATTCTAGTTTTACTATTTATATTGTGATTTTTTAAATATAATTTTCCTCTGTGTAGTAGTATTAATAATTCTTTTCTATTATATATATATATTTTATAAGGATTTCTATTTTTTCCAGATATTTCCAATGAACGTAAGCGCGAGACAACCGTTACCCATCGAGATGTCTAACATCTACAATAATTCGGTGGTGCGATTTTATACTCATGTGTTCTACGATTTATCAGGTACGTTTTATGTGTAGAATTAATATTAAATGTCAAAGAATAACGCGAAAAGGAAAAATTGATTAATTATAAAATTAACTGTAATATTTACAACATATATTTAAAATTGATCTATTTTTTAACTGTTTTTAGCGTCCAAAATTCAATAAATTTGAAATAACTTTAAACATATTTATGACTGAATATTAAATAAAAATAAAGTTAAATAATTATGTTAAAAATAATTTTAAATAATTAAAAGTTAAAATAGATGTTAATATTTGTTTTATTATAAAAATATATGTATTTTATATATACACAATTATTAGGTTATTATACGTACACATACTGTTTTCGTTATATATTTCTTTTCACGAAACTGATTTTAAATGTATTAATTAATTATGATTTGTGTTTAAATATGCTTTTTATAATTAACATACTTACGAATTAAAATTAAGTTACTGCCTTCATAAAAAATATTTGTGAAAATGAAAGTCAGTAACATTATAAATATTGAAATGAACAGAATCGTTACATAACCGTATGCAAAACTGACGTAATATATATTATGATGAATAGTACTGTATACGAAAAAATATTTTTCATCGAGCTGAATGTGTGTGAGCCGAATGTATTTCAGTAGCCGATATGATTTAAAACAAATTATAATTTCATGTTAACAAAAACTGGAAAAAAGTCTATTAACAAAATAGTGCGTTTGAAAATACTATTCTCCAAATTATATAAATTAATTAATACCACGGTTTAATAAGCGACATTGCAAGGAAAAGATTAAAGGTAAAAAAGAATATAAATTGACAACATTTCGCATGCAATCTCTGAAATTAATATAAACGCTTCGCAGCAGCTTTGGTGTTATTAAAAAGTCGAACAAGGTCGAATGTTTTGATTATGAGAAATATTAATGACACACGAAAATAGGCTGTGCCAATTTCTTTCATTAAAAATGACGTTGCAAAACGTTGGTTTTTTGTTGCTGAACTGACTTTTTTTACTATATTTAGTTCATCGTTATTTTTTATTTATTATATATTTATTCGTCATAAGAAAATATACACTGAAAAAAAATGAAAAATTACTGTTTATAATACTAATTTAGGGCCATATGATACAAATCCTCAAAATTTACTATTAACAGAAAAAAAATAAATTTATTTAGATAGGTAATTACTGAATTATAATAATACATTGCTGTTAAAAACAGTAAATTTTGACGATTTACATCATATTGTCCCAAATTAGTATTATAAACAGTAATTTTTCATGCTTTATTTTTCTCAGTGTAAGAGATAATAAAAAATTTGCATTAATAATCGAAAAATTTTCAGATCCCAGGACTAGGGATTGGTTTTTGATGGCCTCGCCCGTGCCAGGACTAACCATCATGATTGGTTATTTGTACTTCGTACTATCCTGGGGTCCGAGGCACATGCAACATAGGAAACCGTACAAACTGAACAATCTTCTAGTCCTTTATAACTTTTTGCAAGTTATATTAAGTATTTGGCTGTTCTGGGAAGGTCTGGATGCTGCTTGGTTATGGAAATACAGTTGGAAATGCGAGCCCGTAGACTTTTCGCCTTCACCGGAAGCGTTGAGGGTAAATAAAACAATTATTATTTTTTCACGCCTGTCATAATTATCGCGGAGGAATAAAAGTTACGCACTCGGGCTATTTTTATAAAGGGTATTATATAATTTTAACGAAGAAAGTAAACGCGATGTAGGTTGCTGTAGGAAAGTAAGATCCAGGGACCAATTCAATGAGAATTGTTCGATTCATGGAATACCAATGGAATTTGTCAACGCTAGAGGAAGTATGTCGGTATAGGATTAATTTATACATATTTTATAAGTCGGTAGTTATGACACTAGTGGGAATATCAATGTGTAACTTTTATAAATAAATCCGGTCACTTTTGGAGGTGTACACTGGAAAAAATAATATGTTGACTGAAAATAAAAATATGTTGATCCAACAGATTTTCCTATTTAGGATAATATTTATTTCTATGTCGTGCATTTCTATGATGCATGTTGTTATAACATAACGTGAGTGGTCAGATTGAGTAAATATAATGAGTCACTATATTAAACTGTCAACTAAACAGAATAAATGTATTATTTTATTAATTTAAATTATATTTATTAATTTAATTTATAACTTATTTTCGCGAAAATGCAAATTTCTATCATCATTTAATATATATATATATTTTTATTTTAATAAATTTATAACATAATAGTAATGAATGTGTTAAATATAATTACTATTAAATCTACTTATTTTATTTTTAGAATAACTCGTTAATCCTTTCATTTTTAATAATAGTTATATAAAATATGATTTGATTTTTTTTCATCATCAAAACTTTATTTGAAATAACCTTAAAATTGACTAACTAAATTTTAAAATTAAAATTGTATTATTTTGTTTGTGACAAATTCATCGATTGAAAACAACTTAAATAAGCATAAAATAAATTAATTTAAACATTTATATTAACATAAATATTTTATTTAGCATGTGTTAAATGTTGCTCAAACAGTATTACACTGTTGAATCAACATGAAATGGGTAACAGTTTTTTCAATGTTCTTTCAATGGTTTCATTTTTTCCTATGTAGTTTTGATAAGAATATAAAGTCAATTTCTTTATCATTGTTAGATTTTATTGAAAATTATGTGTAATAGACAGACACTATCAATTTGATTAACGACGTTGAATAAAATAAAAATACAAAAATATTTAATTGAGTATATTAAATAATAATAAATTAACGTAAATTAATTTATATGGTGTTAAATTTAGTAGAAGAATGGTACTTGTTTGTCATTATTTGTTCAAATTTTAGTTATTATGTGCTTTTAATAGTTGATATAATAGAAGCATGACTCATCGCAGAATACAAATTTACATTAAAAATAATATACATGAAATAATATAAGTTTACATTTAATTTGAAACTATTTAATGAGTACATAATTTAATTAATTTAAATAACTAAATATTACAGTACTTTTTATATAATTAGTCACGAACATTTCATTGACGCGAACCAAGTTTTTACAACAAAAATTCTCATAATCCATAATACTTCTGATGAAAGACAACATATAGGCCGAAATGTTCATAAAAAAATGTTTGAAATAAAACTTCCCTGTTGAAAAATTCTTATAGAAACTTATAGAACCATATAGAAAATTTTGTATTTCCAGATAACCGAGTATAATTGACTTATAGAAAGTCATGTAATTCCAAATAGTTTAAATTTTTCATATGAAACGAAGACTAACTTTGGACAAAAACCGCACAGAAACTTGTAGAGATTGTGTCCTATAATTATCTATAAGCATTTTTCAACGGGGTTATTATTTGTTGATCTGGTAAATAATTAAAATTAAATTATGTTTATAATCTCTGCGTTTATTTAAAAAAAACCAAATTTTCCATTCACAAGTGAATTGTCAATAATAACAATAATAATAATATTCGATTAATTCCAAATGAATAATATACAGTTTATTTAATTTTAGTTTTTCACTACAATTACAGAACTGAATAGTAATTTTTATGTGAAACTTTTTCTGCGTGTATCTGAACTCGTAACACGTTTTACGTTAATTTACGGAAATTGCGCTTAAAAATGATTCGTGGTACCAAATTAATAATTGATACTTATTACAAAATGTTAATCAATTTTGTAATATTGGCGGGAAATGAAAAAAATTATAGATAAAGGAAACGATAATTTCCGTTTTGTACCCAATAATTATATTAACCGTTCCTTATTGATACTAATTGAAAAAATGAACTTTGTTCTCAAATTATAGTATATTATCACGTAATGAAGTGAATAAAAGTAAAAAAGCAACGTTGTAACAATTATAGTTGCATTAGCTCGCTCACAGCTTCTTTTACATATATAGTAAGCGATATATAATATATATACTTTTTTTCTTTCTTTTTGAATTCTAGATTGCACGAGGGGTTTACGTATACTTCCTAGCAAAGATTTCGGAACTCCTCGACACGGTATTCTTTGTTTTACGCAAAAAAGAGCGGCAAATCACGTTTCTGCACATGTATCATCATACGGTAATGCCTCTTATATCATGGGGAGCTACAAAATATTATCCTGGCGGTCACGGTACATTCATAGGTAAGATGAAGCACTATTTCGCAATTCATCCACCAACTTTGTGAATCCACAATACATATAAATACATCACATAAAGGTATCTGTCAATTTATTTTTTAAATTATTATTATTATTGTCAACTAAAGACATTTACATAAATTGCATTAAAAAAAAAAGAAAAAAAAACATGAGATTTTTTTGCCATTCGTTTTACACAATCAATAATGTATCGTTTTTCTCTAATACCAGGTGTAATCAACAGTTTTGTTCATATCATTATGTATACGTACTACTTGTTAGCCGCCCTCCTACCTCAGTATCAGAAATACCTCTGGTGGAAAAAGTACATAACGACACTACAAATGGTATTTATCCTCCGTTTGATTACAGTAATCACAAGATAGTGTAATTACAACGCGTGCCTGTCGTACTTTGTAATGCGAAATGATTTTTGATTTCAGGGTCAATTCTGTCTGGCATTTTTACACAGCTGCCAACTGTTGGTTTACGACTGCGAGTATCCACGGTGGTCCCTAATCTTCATATTGCCGAACGCCTTCTTCTTCTACTTTTTGTTCTCCGATTTTTACAACAAAGCTTACACATCGTCGAAGGCGGTCAAAAAGATCGACGACAAACCTCAATCGAATGGACAAATACAGAATGGAAAACCAAAACAATCCTAAAACCCCGAACCTGATCAGAAGATTTGGACGAGCGTAGTACTGTGGGCAATTCAGTTTTCGTTAAATAAATAGAAAATACTGTAAACGATGACGGTAATTGTGGAAATGGCCCGGGATGGTGTTGATTTAATAGAGTTTAAGGTTTGAAAATGTAACATTCGAATTTAAAGAGCAAACGTATGCTGCAATATTTGGTCTCAATTATTTGTGTAGAGAAAATCTTCTCTCGGCCGTTTGGATTAATTATGCTAACGATGAGAGGTTCTTATTCAATTTTGTAACTAAATTAAATATTAGCCGTTATAAAAAATTGTCGATTCACTTTGATAATGTATGATGCGGGGTATTGACTATAATTATTATTTATTTATTATTTATTATGATAGAAAATATCAATTGTACATACAGAACCAAATTTTACCTTTGTAAAAGGTTGAAATAAAGCTTGATTTTATGGAAATTCGTGTAATAAACAGGTTTTATAGATTATTTAACGAAAATCACGATCCAAAGTATAACCTTTGCCAATACTTTCTGTGATGAACAAACGAAAAAGCAATGGTACTGCGAGTAGTTGTTAAAAAATCGATATGGTCTAAAGTCGAGCGACTGAATCAATGGTTGACGTGACTATTAGGTTAATTCTGTCAATTGATGAATGTCAATTATTTCATTCACGTTTGAAATGAATTTGTGTTAAATCGTGTCTCGAGAGAAAATGCTGAAAATCCAATATTTATAGGTCAATATAAGTTATAAGTTTATATAGATAATATATATGAAAATTACGCGGTACATCTGCACATTTCATTTACGTGGAATTTAAATGATAAATGATGCGCAAAATGTTGATGATTTGCTTGCCGAGCGTTATCGGTATATAATTTCTAGTTGTGCCTATTAGAACGGATTTAAGACCGTGCGAAGGATTCAGTTGAATCAACCAGATTTTTTTGTATTTAGTTGAATCAACTAAAGTTTTGTTACCTTTACGAGTTAAATTTATCAACGACACAATGCAGTAGCTTACAAACCAGTTATACGATGTAAATTTATTGAAAGCAAGGGTAAATTTAACTCTGTGAAAAACATTTATATTTGATATAGTGACCGTAAGGTTAGGTGTATAATACATTTTAAACTTAGTATTCATCCTTAATCGTATCATTTTATTATGTCATATTTGTAGTTTCTATTCGACGATGACAATAATTGTGATAAAATTAAATTTAGTTGATTGCAATATTAACATACTTAAAAAGTTGAATTGTTTTCATTCGAAGGAAATTGCAATGTTATTCGTATTTGAAAGATTTATTTTTGTTATAGTTTATTATAGTTCATTCATTTACTTATACTATACAAATAAGTCTTTCAATTATACAGAAAGTGTGTAAATATTAAAATGTCAAACAAGTGTGCGTAACGATCATTCAGTCAATTCAATTTTCCTAATACCAGTTCAAAAGTAATTGGTCAAGTTGCTCACAAGGTTGTGTGAAAGATTAAATTTTACACAGTTTATGTATATTAGTTGAAAGAGGTTTTTTAGCATGTGATTATTAACATTATGTTAACACATTTTAATGTATATAAATCGTTTAAGCTCAATGGTAACATGGCATTAGTATGCCAGGTTTTTATACGTTCATTTAATTCATTAAACGAAATAAGAAAATTGTTTCTTATATAAGTTTAGGTACACTGAGTAATGTCATGCAATACTTCATTAAATGAAGTACGTTTGACTTCAAATTATATAAAATTAAATTACAATTTCCTATTTGTTTGGTTTAATGAAGTAATGAAGTATATAATTAAAAATTGTAAACTTCCATGAATGCTTCTAAGTTAATGTTTTAAACGTTAGATTGTTTTATTTGTATGTTACATCTTTTGAAGAAGTAGAATCACTTATAATGTATGAAGTTTAACTTTGATACATGAAAAATACAAATTTATTGAAAATATAATGTAATTAATATAGTTTTATTGTTATTGAATATATTTTTATATTTAGTGATTCTAAGTACACGATTTTTCTACACACCTTTTTTGTATAATTAGAGTTATACTATATTAAGTATATATTTTTCAGTTAGAAAGTCTTCTGTAAATTATAAATATAAAATATATAGAATTATTTTTGAGTTTTTCATGTTTTTCTTATATTTTAATCTTACTGTCCCAAAAATGTAAATAATAGGTCGTATGCAGCATGTTTTAATCTTATTATATAAAATCTTTCAAATAAAAATCTTTTCAACAGCGTTAAATAAGTATTATATAATTTTGTGACATAATTTAAAATATTTTAGAGTTGAAAAGTTCTTTAAAGAAGACTAAAGAAGTTCACTAAAGAAGACAAAATGTAGGCATTTTCAAATAATTAATTTTATATAACTCTGATGAGAGTATGTTGAAAGTTTTATATAATTTTATGTGAATATAATTTTACATTTTAATAATCTATTTAAGAAAAAATCGTTTTATACATTTTTACAAAATTTAACGTCTTAAAATTATAATATAGATATAGATTCACCGGTTTTCCCAAATAATTGTATAAACTATCATTATTAATTTATCATCGCAGATGTAAAATTATATAGTAGAGCAATTGAATATGGTAAAATAGAAGAATTAAATTCATATATATTGTAAATTGAAATCAATCAAAATATGTGAGAATGCATGTATGTTTAATATTTTAGATGCTTCGCATTTTTATTTTCATTTGTAGTTTTTGCTATTTTACATCTGTACGTACGAATAAAAGAGGGTAATAAAAATTAATAAAAAAATCAGACGCTTTAAGTGATTTTATTTAATATACAAAATAAACCAGACAATCATCGTGTAAAATGTTTGTAGCACTTTCCATTTTATATAATTTTAATTGTCAAAAAGTTTACAAGTACATTGAAATTAAGTTTGCATTTTTCTCACACGTTCCAATAAAAAACTAATGCATAATTGATTCATATAATTGTAAACTTTCTTACAGGAGGTCATTTCGATTAAGTAATACAAAAGATATATTATAATTTATTATTAAGTATTACATTTTAAGTATAAAATTTCATATATAACTATAATTAATGGTGGAACAAAAAATGTACAATAAGAAATAGTTCAGAATTAATTAGCGATAGTATTAAAATCATATGACAGGTAAGAAGTAGAGAGATAGTAAATACAACGGTCTAATCCATAAATAACAACCACAAACGCATATAATATGTACATTCAATAGTACATCCTTAATTGCATATAATCAAAAATACACATTTTGGTGTAAACATGAATTTTAGAATTTGTATATGAAAAGCGATTATACGAAGAATATAATTAATATGATCATATTTTAGTGCTACGACGTACAAGTATGTAAATAAAAATGACGTAAATATGAAAATAAACTGTTAAATAGTTCAACCTTAGGATCATTTTTTCCTAAAATTCCGCAATACACTGAAATTTTTACACTCGTTCATTTAATTACACAAATTTTTACACTCATTCATTCAATCATACGCGTTTTTTTTACAATATATAACTATTATTATATATACTTTAATTTGAAATATGGCTGATTCGTGTTTGCGACGTTTCACTCAAATGGTTGCCTTCAATTTGACGTTTGTGAAAAGTAATAAGTGTAAGTATCAAATACTGTACAATAAATATTATATCCATTTGATCGGAATAGCAATTACGTTCGAAATCATTTTAGTCGTTCATATATTAATGGACGCGACGTTTCCTAAGCGGATTTTGTTTTGTATGCTTTTCGGTAGAAGTCACTGAACAAATACATGAAGATTATTACGTTCGTGGCGAAGAAATAAGTTAAGGCTTTTGGCATCTTGCAGTCCATCACTAAAATCAGCATCAAGTACGCCAGCATAATCACAAATTGTACCTAAAAGTCAACGAAAAGGACGATTAGAAAGCGACGCCAAATCGTAATGGCAAAATTCGTCGAGTTTTAATTACCAATTGAATGCGGGTCATGTACTTCTTCCACCACAAGTACTTCCTATATTCCGGTCCCAAAGCGGCAATCAAGTAATACGTGTACATGACGACGTGGACCAACGAATTCAAGAAACCCACGATAAGTCCTTGCTCGCCAGGAAGAAGCTTCAAATAACACCAAGAAAATAACGCAGTGATGGTGTGATGGTAAACGTGCAGGAAGGATACTTGGTTTTGCTTTTTTCTCAGTACAAACAACACCTGCGATAACAAAAACAACATCGAAATGTAAAACTATTGAAAACTATTCAAATGGGTTTAAACAAATTTGCATTCGGTGAAGTGGCGGCCACTGGACGATCCAAATTTTTCGGTAGACCCGAATCTAACGCGCGAATTAACATATATTGGGTAACTCGGATTTGAAAGAAGGACTGTGCCGAGACCCGGTCGCACGATTCAGGCGTCGGAAATTTACATGATAAAGTAACATCGAAATGTCGCGCGGATTGTGAAATTCGATTTATCACTTTCACCGTGTACCCCATTACAAATTTACGCGTCGATGTCTTTTCCGTTCCTGTTTTTGTTTCAAACGGTTTGAATCGGGGAAAACCCATATTCGCGTGGACAGTTGCGTAACTCCGGATCGAACTTTGACTGGGCTCGACGCGAGATCGACGAAGACGCGCTTGTTTCGGTTGCTTTCGTAACGCGAACGATACTTGACTTATGCGTGCGTCGCGCGGTCATCATTTTTCACGGAAAGGTATCCTTCGCGCGTCAAATTCTGTCGTTTCTTAAACACATCCGGCGACGATCGCATACGATTACGCAAATCGAATACGCCGACGAATACTTACGGTATCCAAGAGTTCGATTATTTTGGAAAAGAAGTACCACCACGCGCCTCTCGATAACTGCAACAAACAAATTTACGTTACAAACGTTGTTGCGCGTCGAAGCGTACTTGATTGACGGTCAAATGAAATAATTAGCACGCGAGCTTACAGCGACTTGCAACTCTCGATCCTCGAATGGCATCTTTTGGGTCGAACATCTGGATGAAAATAGATGCCTCGGGTTCACGTGCACCGCCTAGAAATTAATGGTCCTTGAAATTTGCAATTATCCTCGACGTTTATTTTGCTCTTAATAATCATTCGAATTTCGAATTAATGCATTCTTCGTTTCAAAAGGAAAGATTTATTTTAGTATCACAGTAAAATTTATTTATTACGGCGCGTAATGAGAAAAGGAAATAGTTGCAAACGCCGTTGAACAGACCAATTATGTCCGTCTGGAGTTGAACGTGTGTGCAATTTATTATCGCAATTACATTATGCAAACGGAGAAATAAATTAAATGGAGCAATGAAACGTTTAAACCAAAGACGGAGCAGGTTGAATGGCGGGATGGTTTTTGGTGCAAACTAAAAAGTGCTTTTTGGTTACGACGAGGTACGTTAATTAGTCATTTTGGACCATTTCATTGTACAACGCGCGCGTCGGCTTTGAGGATAGTTTCTGTAACGAACTTACCATACTCGTTAACCAAAGACTAAACAGTACTTGAAAGGCGTTGTAAACTATCATCACAGTCTTCAGTTGAAACGCTGGCCTCTTTTCCATCATCTTTGGTCCGATTTTTAAAACGAATGCAAGATACGCGGCTAAGATACATAGGACTGGCCCAGGTGAACCCATTAAGGGCCAGGTATCCACCATTGGATCTTTAATCAAATTTAACGAATAAGTGAACTGGTACGTTTTGGGTTCATATTGCAATGGTTTCAACAAAAGTTAGGCAAAACATGTTTATGAATAACACTTGCGCGGAAAAAACGTATATTTAACATTTTACTATAATATACTTGAAAATATTATAAAAATTACTATATAATGTATTAACATTTTCGACATAAGTTGAATATAATCCCTAGTAGAAATTTGTCTAGTATCGCGTGAGTTACTAGAGAAGTTTTTTATAAAATTTGTATATTAAATTTCCAGTAACTCGCGAGTTTCTTGAGAAATTTCTACTTGGGATATTGTGCGCATTCAAAAGTTTGGTACATTATATAGTAATTTTTATAGTATTTTCAAGTATATCCTACTTTTGATATATTATATGGTAAAAAGCTGGATGTATGTTTTCTC
>JABFQC010004205.1:0-12965 GCA_022817085.1 Psilanteris sp. ZL-2020
GAGCCAACTATTGCAACTATAATTACCGAATTTTCAAATCTCGTTTACCGGTTTGACCTTGACAAATCCCAGATTAGCTTTTAAACTGTTTCATAAAGAATCTCTATTAGTATAGTCATATAAGTTGAACTTGTTTGACTCTACTCGCGAAACTTTTGTAGATAAGAGCCAACGAGCAACGATCGGGACTCTTGCGGAAAACAGCATTATATATACTAGTCGCATGTATTTATTTTACAAAGAACTTCTTCCATGACTTAACGCGATGCTGTATGCAATTGATATACTCACTAAGAAGTATTATTGCTTACAAAATTGTATTTATAATCTAAGTTTTGCTTCAGTCACGAAACGTATCAGATTGTTAAAAATAAAGGGAAGGCCTCTCATCTAGCGACGCAAACCAACGGTCTTCTCTCGTTCTTCAAATTTTAGCTCAATTTTAAATTAATGTATAATATATTTATTTATATACACTACATGAAATTCAAATAATATTTCAAATATATTTGTATACATACATAAGCACGTACATAGTGACATATACACGTACATAAACACACAAACATTTACACGACACAAAGTTTCGTTATGAAACTCTAAATGGTTGTTCGCGAGATTTGTCAGTTATAGATGCCAAAATATTGTACTTTGAGTAAATTGTTAAGAATTGTTGACGCTTTCCGGTTTTTACCAACTTTTGACTATTTAACTACATTAACTAAAAGTTATTCTAGATTCAAGCGCATACAATTATGCGTCATATCATTTGTTTCCTGGCATCCTTTTTTGATTTTGCAATTGTTATTTCATTTGAATTGATATCTTGTGATACTAGTCAGTCTACCTAGTTTAATAAGATTCTTATACTCACATCTATACTGTTGCTTCAATTTTTTAAACTAATATATTAAATAGACATCTTTGTTTGTTAATTAAAATTAGAGTCAGAATTGAACAATCTTGCGCGATTTTTTTCAGGCGAGATATATCGACTCAAATCCCCGAATAAGTTAAAAATCGTCGTTCTGGTTAACACTTTTTGCTGTAATACACTGTCTAAAAAGGAAAGCTATCTAACAATGTAATGGTCCGGCCATTTGAATATTTAAATCCTTTATTTTTGCGGTTTAACGATAAAAATAGAGGGGTATAATGAGAAGAAATGAATTATAAGATATTATATACGGATAGAACAGTTTCTTACATTTCTTTTATACCTTTTTTCGTCATAAGCAACAAAAATTGTGTTTCTAGAATAATAGAATAATGAAAATACATGTAACAAATTTTGCAAAGGACTGAAAATTCTTTTCGTTAATTGTCATGGATATAATAACATAACATTTTACTTATTGGTCCAATCAATTTCTCAATCATACTCCTTTATGGTCGTGATTGCACATATACCTATAAATCATATTGACGAGTACCAGCCAGAAAAGTCTTCAGCGCTGAAAGTCTAGCACAAAATTAGTCTAATGAGAAACTCAGATAATCGTAGGAATTCTAAGCTCGATAATCTTACTATTCGTAATTTTAATTTTTAATTTTAGACTAAAGCAAAATTGTTAGAGAACCGGCCGTAGGTTCGGATCGTAGGAACAAAAGTGCTACGAAATTAGCATACATATCATTTGTGACAATACATTCGTTACGGAAACTCGGTTTCTACTAATATTATAATTACTATTACTATTATCTACTATATTATATAGTTAGGTCTAAAATTTAATGATAATCGATGACATGAGATTGGAACGTTAAAAGCATCATACTCGCACACTACCTACGTTTAATATAGCGATACTTTATATTTTCGAATTGTTTAAGAAATTGATTTACGAGTAAATGATGTTTCTTTAACATTGTTAGCAAGTCGTCGATTTCAATCGCATGCAATTATATATACATTTAACAAGGAAATAAAATTGTCTTCTTCTTCAGATCGCTGAAATTAAAAGCGCTGAGGACTTTGGGCCGATGAAAGTGGAGAAGGAATGTCAACGAAACAATGAAATCGTATCGAAGTTCTGCATGTACAAACGAATCCCTCCACGTGACATGAAATATAAATGTATATGTATATACAGAGTCTTTCTCGTGATAGTCTTCATGCATTTTCAGTGATTTTATAATGAAATTATAGAAAAATAATGATGAATGTAGAAATGTAAAAAAAACGGATAATGAAAAAAAATGAAATTTTATATTCAAATAACGAAGATCCAAGATGATAGTGGAATACAATTCGAATGTAAGTCTATTTGCGAATTGGTTCCAGCTGTAATGAAATCTTTTTATAAATACATTATAAAACACGGAAATACACGATTACAGTTGTGTAGAATACGCTGTATATTTAAGGCTAGTCTTGTCAAATGAAAACATTTTTCTGACATGTGAAATTGTATTTAATATTACGTGACTCGCGAAATCAAAGATTGCGAAACAAAATTGATCCGTAAGAATAACAAGATAAAATGATTTGTTTGACAGGAATATCTTTAGGTGACACAAAATTTTTAAACTATGTGATGTATTTTAATGGTTTGTGGTATATGGTATGTATTTGTATATAGGCAGACCCGTGCCATCAACTAGTGAGTTGTACCGGTACTGTAAAATTTTAATGAAATTTCTTATGTCATCGTCCTTAATTTCGTTTCCTCGTTTATCTATGTAATTAGATTATGTTAATGTATTGTTTATATCTTCGAAAGCACATTTCAGTCAACATTATTAAAATAATTTATTATTATATTGCGTTCGTTTTGAAATTATGCTAGAATTAATTAAACAAAGTATTGGTACAACTTTATAAAGAAAGTGTAGCGTGGTTATACACCTGAGGAATGTGCTCAAAATACTGTATTACAAAAAAAAAGTTTACTAAACAATCGACAACATTTGTGCTAAATTACTCTCAACGAATGAAAAAATTATGACGAATAATTTATATTGTAATCTATTGTCCTCATACCTCTATTATCCACATTATTGTACATCTTTGTATACATTCGCATGGTTATTTCTATTCTTCTATTTGATATAATACATTAACTATTACATTAAAACTTTGATACACATATTACATATAATATGTACATATATAAGTTTATTAAATGTATATGTCTGTGTATACATACACGAAGGTATATGTATGCATGCGTACATATATAAAACTTAAATCTTGGCCAGCTGTAAAGCAGTACCAGTTCACTCACAAATCATTAATCAAAACAATACTGATCTATGACAAGTTTTATATTTTCCGTTAAGCATCCACTGTTAAAGACCGTACACATACTCTTTATGATAAGTTTTATTACCAACTAGATTATTTAATAAACTTGTTTGAATTCAATGAACACGGTGCTACATTTGTCAGAGTTCATTGATTTATTCTTTCTCCCACGATTCGTTCGTACGTACCTGATTTAAATTCAAATTCTTTAACTTGGCAAAACCAAAAATCAAAACCCCTTCGAATGTAGTGATAAATATGCATCATCATTGGTTTTGTACTTCTCTGCTCAACTAGTAGTTACGACTGTTAAAATATAATAATGCTATTTGCACATGACTCTATCGACCTAATTATACAATATATTATTATCTCGTTGCTCAATGTTAATCACGCGCAGAATCGCGTAAAATCAAACTCGTTCGAGCATGAAACTTTGCGATCGCTCAAATTCTGATACCATATAAGCAATATGGACAATATCAAACGAGACATCGTTCAACTACAGCTGGCTTAAGATTTCTCTTATGCGGATTTGATTGCGTGTTAAAGTCGAGACAAGGAAACAGATCAAATTGAAAGCAAGTGTTTCGCATGTGTCCCTGCATGAGCTCATTATAATTATGATGACTAAACTACTCACATTTTCCGCATGTGATTCGATCTCAATCCTCGCTGTTTGTTGTTTACTTCACGCGTAAAGGATAATCACAATATGTCACTGAAGTCAATAATGCAATTTTGTTTACAAAATATACATCATAAAATAATTATGATACTGTACAACTGAAATCAATTGATCGTCAGCTTCAACGGTATATTGTGAATGATTCTTAATTCATAATTAATTGCGACAAAAAAAAGGCATCATACGATTTTTAATGTGCACATTTTACTCGAGACAAGATTTACGTAACATGATTAATCATAACGATAGATACAAATAAATTACAATGCTAATCGTATAATCGATGTGTAAGATGAACCGCAGACTTAACGATAGGCAAGTGTAATGCGTAGGACTAGTCTTAATGCAATTAGTCAATTTTCGAGTGCGACATGAGACGATAACGAACGACAACACCAAAGCTTAGAGGTACGACGGAAATTCTCAGCAAGTGATATTGAAAAACAAAGTGAGACAATTTACCATGACGAGGAAAACAAAACAAATTTACGATTGCCCTTGGAGATTCCTGAATTTCGTAAGACGCCGAGGACGAAGACTTCGACTCTTTTGTATAATTCGGGATTCGCAGCAAATTACCCGTTGCAGTATTTAAGAGTGTTCAAAACCAGACTATTCGATCAGCGAATACGAATATACAGTGATTTCGAACAATGGTCCGACCGAATAAGAACAATTGTATACACATCAGTATTAAACCTAAGAGATAATTCTTATGCATATTATATTTATAAGTACGTGTATATATCGTATCGTGTATATATATGCATATTTCATATATTCTGAATGGAATGTAGTTGCAAAATATGGGTTACTTGATGATGGTTATAAAAACAGAGTTCTCGCGTTTCATTTGTCCACATGAGTCTCTTAGTTATCTCCAATAAATTACTTCAGATTCTCCGTTGGAATCGCATTTCGCCAAAAATATTACCGAAACAAGTTTAACATACAAAATTACGAATACGCGCTTTAATTCAAATGTATCTGAGAAAGTATTCGATTATTTCAATTAAATTTATTCATTGAAATATCAAAAATTGATATTTGATTTAATATCTTTTTGTAAAACAATTTTTCATACTCAATTTTATTTGTACAGCAATTTAAACATGTATTATTATTGCTAAAATTTACAATTATATTTAAAATTCAATCTTATTCATATAAATTTTGACATATTTCTGTTAATGAGTCAGTTATTACATGTATACGCCTTATTCGTTACAGGTTTTTAAAATAAATACGATCAAAATAAAAATTTCTAATTTATTTCTTTCTCTATTTTGTCAGAACAAATTATCACGCCGTAACATTTAACAATGTATTAATGTATTTGGATTAGCACTACATACCAGGTGTATCTGAAAACTATAATTCATCCGAGTAGTTTTAAATTAAAAAGAGATGGTAATTCATTTAAGACTAATATAAAACTAATGAAAAACAATTATGCTAACTACTGTGCCAAATTATTCAGTATTAATTAACATTTTAAGACTTACGAGATAAGCCTGGGATTATCTATTTAAATAACTTTATATTTAAATATTTATATAATCGCAAGGCGCTTTGTAATTATTCTTAATTGAATCAGCACATCTCGTCATTATAGTCAAACTTTGAATAATGTCAGATCCACATAGTATGTACACTCTTCGCATGTAATAGCACATATGTATGCGCATAATATGAATTTTTTTGTTTATAACGCTTTAATAACGATTAAAATCCAAACCGGGAACTACAAAACGCCCAAGATTGCAACTAATTTTGATTTCAACACATCAAGCACACTAATATGTTAACAGATAACAAAAAACACTTTATTACTTTTCCATTCCTTTCTTTTACAAGTTAAAATGTTGACTTCAACTAATACTTGGGTAAGGAAGTAACAAAAATGAAATATTATGTGTAAGCCAAGTGCCTTGTGTTCTAATAACTAAGCGTTGACTCTTAACGTTTTAAATATAATGTATATAAGAAGGAAGAATTTAAGAACGCGAGAGTGGGGGAAAAAGAGCGTAAAAACTGCGAAATAAGAAAGGAGATCACATAAAGGGACAAGAGACGAATTGCTAAAAATGCAAATGCTTGTGAGAACACAGTTTTAATTAGAGTATAGAAACTGTGATAATAAAATTAAAGATATAAAATGGTCGATCGCGTTTCATTATGCAAGATATTTCGAACTAAA
Source organism: Psilanteris sp. ZL-2020 (assembly GCA_022817085.1). Lineage (NCBI taxonomy): Eukaryota > Metazoa > Arthropoda > Insecta > Hymenoptera > Scelionidae > Psilanteris > Psilanteris sp. ZL-2020. Next base: position 6,136 of record JABFQC010004205.1, read on the forward strand.
TCAATGAATGTTTTGAAATTAACATACAGATAAGTGTTCGTTAATTTAAACATCCTAAATATTAAACCACGCGTTACAATTATTGCCATACTCATGTAACGACTTGCGTAAGTTTCTATACTCTAAAATAAGAAAACGGTCCATTTGAGCAAAATTGAATATAACCACAACGCTCAATCGAACCATTACATTGTGCAATTCAGAATATGTATTAGGAATTTGCAGTGTATACAAATCATTAGGAACTTTACAATGCCTTACAGACGTGATATCTACTTTTCGACAGTGTTCAGTTCAAAATTATACAATTAACGCGAACTGCAAATCGCGACAGAAATATATTTTTGTCAAATCAAATTTTGCGTTCGTTTTGTGTATATCGGATTCAAACACATTTACCGTATTTCACGCCATTTGTCATTTTGCATTATTTGCATAAAACCGTTCGGTTCTTATTTTCATACAATACTCAACGATCCGATCCAATAACTAACGTGCCAAATAATATTTGTACAAAAATGAATAACAAAAAAAATGAAATCAAAAGATCAAGTACAGAGAAGAAGATACAAAACGAACGAGAGAATATAATATGAGTTGTACGCGTAAGTTTTAGCACTGCCTAGAAAAGAAAACGTTATAATTTACATTTTCACGTCTGAAACGCACTGAAATGGAAACGTTCATAAAGTACAAGATAGTACTAAATGAGCCCAAACTAATTCCAAAATTTATAAGCGAAATTATACAAAATCTAAGTAACCGCGACTTTGTTGGGATTTCTATTATTCTCATTGACATTACAGAATTTCGAATTGGCTACAATTCAACTAGAATGACGGACATCCCGACATGACAATCCTTGTCATGAACGAACCAATTGGCGTCTATGTTTTTGCATGCGGGTGTGAAAGTATCGATTTGTAAAATGTATTTTCTGTCTGTTTGTAACTACTTCCACAAGTTTATAAAAGGTAATATCAATGTACACATAAATATCTACACATCAATTTTAATCCAATTGTAACAAAGTATACAAACACTTAGAAGTTTAATTGTCTTCAATTTTTCAATCTGTAATGTATTCTGATTCAAACTAATTTCAATTAATATCTAATATAAAAGTGTAACGTAATTATTAATAATCATATGGACATTCGCGGTTTCCTTCTTGATATCTGTATGAGTATATATATTAATTTTAAATCAAATTACCGCCGCAATGATTTGGAAATAGTCATTAATTAACATAGAACTCTATAATTGCAATTAGATGTATCGATTTAATGTCGTGCATAATAACTCGAATATAGACAATGTCGTGAGTATTTTTTGTGGAATTACTTCTGTACACACTTTCTCACTTTAAAGGAGATTCGTTATGCCTAAAATAATGTCGACGATTACTTTAACGGCATTATTTTGTAGTATATGTACTTGATACAACGCAAACGCATAAAATGCTTGACTCTTCCTTACTTAACACCCAACTAATAATCACAAGTGATTCAAAGGCCGTACAGAATTTTATACTTCTACGTGGCCTACAACAAAAACATATTTTTCCATATTGATATTTTCATAAGCTAAATAAGCATATTTTTTAGTTTCTTATCGCTCATTTCGATGAATATATAATATATACACCACGCGTACTACAAAATGTCAATTTTATTTAACAGTTCAGTAAAGAACAGTCGAGCGTGTTATTATAATTGATTAGACATTTGTGATTCGTAAGCACAAATCCAAATATATACATATATATATATATATTTTCTATTTTTATTCGCATCTACTGTATTAGTCTCCAATCAAAATTGAAATTTAATTACAATCAAAAAATTTACAATCATAAATGAATTCGCCGTTGAATTTGTGTAGTATATTATTAAGTTAATTTGTAAATCAAAAAGCTATTAGTATAAGAGGTGTCTTAATTGAAGCAAGCATCGAATGACGAAATTACAATTGTATATGACCCGAAGAGGAAATGAAGTGGATGAATAGTGCATAACAGAGTCATACGTAACCAAAACTTACTTCAACAAAGCGCACTCGATCGAAAATGTTGGGATTACGGCAAGAACAACAGACACGAAGAATACGTCCTATCAAGACGGATATGAATCGATGTGCATTTATTCACCCATTGACCTGATTTCAAACAACCCACAATGGTTCGAGAGCGTTGCCGATTTGCACGTACGACAATCACTCGGCAAAAACCAATGACAAATCAATGTCGTGATCAAACTTTTCTCTTTGAAATATCCAGATACGTACACAATCTCAGCGAATCACTTGAATGTTCGTGTTCAAACGGACGATATTTTTCAAATTTTCCAAACATCACTTGCTGATTGACGTAGTTCATTATAATTTAGTCATCGTTTGATTTCATTCATCGGTAGAGAATGACGCTGGTATCTAGGAAGGACGTGTTTCCGATCTAGGTATGTACGAAGATGATTTTCAAATTTCGAACAATTATCTGAAGCGTAGTGCTGAAATCACACAAACAATCGAAACCGTAATGAATAACTGTTGCGACGCTTTTCTATCTTGGGAACGAAGAAACCAAAAGGCCAAAAATCACGAACCATTGAATCAGCTTCTTTTGAACGTCTTCCTCGTTTCGTTCGATTCCAGTCATTAACGTATATATACAAGCCAAAATTTTTCTAGATGGCCAACACTCGGCGATAGGCAAAATAAGAGATCCAAAATCACTGATTCGTGTATATATATATTTTTTGTGAAATAAAAAGTAATGCAGATAAAATTGAACGAAGAACCGTAGAACAGAAATTAAACAAAAGTCATACCGTATCTTAGTTCCGGATTTATTCATGCAACCTATGAAAAAAGGTAAAACTCATCGAGACGAAAGTGTTACGCGTTTTAACGTAATACAAAGTGCGTATAGCCGCAGCATCCAATCATATAAAAATGTATCTGGGCTGGGCGTTATGATATACAAATTATACTGAAATGTTACGTCTGTCAGGTATTTCATATTACATAATACTAATAAAGATGATAAACAGTATTAATTAATAAATAATGTTGTAGAAAAAGTGTTGATGTATTTCACTATGTCGGAAACACAATAGAGCGCGAATAAACGAAGAAACAGCATAACACACACACGAGAAGAAAAACTTTAATAGCATAATTTAAAGGGTTGAACGAAATGTACGAAATGTAAGTCGGTTCGAGGGGGTTGGACAGTATTTTCTTATCAAAAAGAAACACGTTGACGAGAAAGAAGGATCACAAATACGTTCAAAGAACGAATGAAAAAAAGAAACAGAAACAAGCACTTTGTGTACATTCCTTCCCTGTATATATTGTATGTTGAGCAAAGAGGTATATATAAATATATATATATAAATATATATATATAATATATATTTTTGTGTAATGTTAGGATTGCCGTTGCATCTGTGAGTACAGAAATAACTTATATAAAAATTTATATAAGAAAAATATATATAGAAAATGGATGTTAATTGTTCGATGTTGCGCCATGAAGTATGTCTGTCGCGTTAATAAGTAGTTTCGAGCTCTTTGCGCATTTTTCAAAATAAATAAAATAACAAAGAAGAAGAACAGCAAAACATCTGTCCAACCCCACAATCACAAAATGATAACAAAATAAAAAAGATGACATTTTATCTTAACACTTGGAGTTAGAATAAGATATAGATATACACACATATGTATAATATATGTATATAATATATATATATATATATATTCACTATGCATCTGTACATATATATATATATATGTGTATGTATATTATACGTACATCGTATATATCATGCGATACTGTTGCTAGCTGTACGTTTCTTTTTCAAATCTTTTTCAAATGATTCTACTTTCGTAGTTTAAAACTATTTTGATAAACATGAATTATTCCGGTCGTTCGATGACTAGGAAAGAAGAAATAAAAATTAAAAGACAAAAAAAACTTAGAGGGAGAAAAAAGACAAAGAAGAAATAAACGCGCTTCGTTTACTGAAATTAAATTCAGAAATCGAAGTAAATGTGTGTGACATATCAAAATATGGAGTTTTCTAACAAACAACTACAGCAATACCTTTCCGCTCAATACGGATAATAATACAGTCTTTTGGAAAGTTTTAACTGCAGAAACGAAGAAGTTGAAAGTTCTGAACAAAATGAAACCCTATTAGAAACTAGCGATGACTAGATATAGCTTTGACATAAACAGAGAACAAATTTATGAAGTAATTAAAACACGATCTGCAACATCGCCTGTTGCACGTTATCGTGCCTAAAGGAAATGGTTACAAAATTTATCACACTGTTCGTATCACGAATTTGTAAATCCAAATGGTTTTTTTAACAATTTCCGCTAGATATTTGAAATACGACGCATATTTTATTCGCAATGCTGTTAAATTATTCCCTTATCCGATAAATAACCACGAAAAGCAGAATCAATATAAGAAGGATACAAAAACAAATGAGAATAATGATAACAAAAATTTAAATAAGCATACAAAGCTAAACCGCAGGAAATAAATGAAACAGCTATCTCATACCATTTTTAACAAATAATTCCAAATGTTTGCGAATTAAATTGAATGGTGTGGCCTTTAGTTGTTTCAGCTACTTCGACTTTTAGAATATTTTCAAGCAAAATCTTTCTCTAATGTCAAAGCTCCGAGTCAGAAAGAAGCGTATAAAAGTCGGAGTAAATAATAAGAAAACACGGTATCAAAAATCCGATGCGTCGCCGAAGTAAAAGTTGACATAATTACAGCGGGACATATTTGCTCAATAATAACACGCTCAATTATTCACATTAACGTAAAATATCCGCTGTTATCATTGAGCACAGATATGTTAATAAATATAACAATAATAATAATAAACCGGTTGCATACATTCGGTAACGAATCGGACAACGCTGAAGGATTTGAAAGAAAACTATCCCATCCTTAGAGCCAAAAATGTGTATAACAGTACAAGTTAAATCGACTTTTATAATATAATTATGTTCGATTCCTAGTAAAGTTAACTTGGATCTTGCATAGTTAGCAATACGACGTAGATATTATATAAATGTACGACAAATTTCAGCTCTCCTCGTTCCTCGTCCCCGGTCCTTCTAAAAAATACTCCCGCTACGAATCCTGGCACTATGTCTAATGCGCGCATACACGCACATACTTCTGCGACTTTCCTTGATCGTCCTCCCTCTTTCTCTCTTATTCTCTCTACGTCGAATGTAAAAAATAATATCATGTAATTAGTTACGGATAGTACATATGCATATATACACATATATTCTACATATATGTTTATATATACATATACATGATAAAAAAGATCTGTCATAAGCCATTTAAATAATTGTTACATGTATTTTCTATATATTATGGTAACTAATATAATAATAAAAAAAATATATATATATACATACTTATACATATAAAGTACTCGACCTAAATCCGACCGTTTATGTAAGCGACAATGATACATTCTGTCCTTTTTTAATCAATAATATAATGTCATTCTATCCGAATGAACTGCGCGGGGGGTTTGTTGAAAGTTGCGTTATAAATTTATATGCGAATCAAATTAGTCCTCAAAAATACAAAAATGACGAATTTAGAGTTGAGTACCTTATGTATATATATATGCATATGTATACATATATATATATCTAACGATTATATATATACTTATATATATATTATATGTATGTGTATATGTATGTATATATATATACTGAGATGATATTATAATACTATGAACTAATAGTATTTTAGGTAAGTAAATATTCAAAATGTAAACTGAGATAAACTTTATCTAATCCATATTTCTATGGATCTTGAGTATATAAAGTCGGTGCTCATTACAGACGAATGTCAAATATAGCCATCACGCTCGAAACGATAACTTGATTGCATTCCTTTGTGCAGAACCTTTTTCCAAATAAGCATATGATGTCGTCAGAATCGCTTCGAGCGTGCGCTAAAAATTGCGTAAAAATAACGAGTGAAAAAATCAATATAAAATTTACAAAAAAAAATAAAGTATTTTCTCACTCCTACTGAGAAGGTGAATGTTCATCACTATATCTTATTTGAGAAGAAAAACCTAAATATTATATTATTATATAAAATTACTTCATAACTTTAATGGAAAATTGTTTTTCAAACGATGTGGTATTTTTATTGTAGATATTATTATTATATAATAAAATAAAGTCATGATTCATTGTAAATTGTAGTTTTATTTATTATTTGTGTCCCTAAACGATTTATGGAATAAATAATTTAATTATTTAAAATTTTGTTCCAACTCTAAATAATTTAAATAATATGAACAACGTGTATACACGGAGAAAACATATATCTAACTATTTAATATATAATGTATTAAACTTTTGAATGCGCACAATATTATATTCAACTTATGTAGAAATTTATAAGATATAATATAGTAATTTTTAGAACATTTTCAAGTACTTATGATATATTATATAGTAAAATGTTAAATATATGTTTTCTCCGTGTAGTATATACATAATAGTAATAAGTATTCTTTATTATTCTGAACTCTTTTTCAATAATGTAGGAAAATATAATTTAAATTCTATAAAGTTTACTGATTTCCATACAGATCATATCCCGAGTGGAAATTTCTCTAGTAAATGAATAGTTTTTACAAGGAACTTGCTAGATATTGACTAGTTTTAACTATTTAGAAAAACTAACAGATTTCTTACAAGTTACTCACTATTTTCACCAAACAATATAAATTTATAAAATTGCTATTCCAGTTTT
>JABFQC010004206.1:0-12961 GCA_022817085.1 Psilanteris sp. ZL-2020
ACATAACCATCTTCAGTAACAATAATTTAATATTTTGTATTTATATTTATTATACTTGCTATTAATTTTAATGAGTTACTTTGAATTATTAATAATTAATTTAAATAAAAATAGTATAATTAAAATATTGTAATTAAAGTATATGACATAAATAATATATGAAAAAGTTATAAATAATAATAAACATTTTATTTTAGATGATAACTCTGTTGCAGCTTCATCTTCCAGTGCAACTAGTTCAATTGTGAATCCGAGTTCACCAAAACCTGAAAAACGTCAAGCAAATTCACCACTACCTCCTCCACCAGAAAGTACATTAGACTTGTATGCATCAATAGATAAGCGTAATAAATCAGAAGATCGACTAAGATCTAGTGTAACTGGAAAATCGCTTGAAGAAATGTATGCAAAAGTAATAAAAAAGAAAAAAGACAATGATAGTTCACATCAAGAAGTTACTACAACTTATAGTGGAAATATTTTTAATTTTGATCCACCACTAAGAAAATTAAGCAATGACATGAATCATAATGCAGATTTAAGTTATGATATACCAAATGATCACCACAAACGCGAATCAGAGCAGAATTATGATATAAATTTTGTCAATGTAAATAGATCTAGCAGGAATTTTGATATTGGGTCAGAAGGAAGTTCAACATCAAAAACCGAGCACAGTTATAAAACATTAATTAATAAACGAAACATTCTACCAATTCAAAGATCAAGTTCAGAAGATGATCCTAATTATGAAACTCTGCCACATATGCATTCAAGAAATGGACATCAAAGTACCTCACTTCGAAACGGCGTTGATTCATCTGTGATTTATTCTGTGCCATTCAAGCATCGACAGGTAAAATACAAATATATAATTTTAAATAAAAATAATTATTTAACTATAATTCAATGATAATTAAATATTGAATGTTTTTACTTTTAAATGAATTTGAAATCTGTTTAAATATTGTAATTTTTTAAAAATAATTTGTTTAAAAATGTAATATTCAATAATATACAATACTATAAACGTTTTAAATACATAAATTACATAATTTGACTTTTAAAATCTATTTTAAAAAAATTAAATAATAAAAATAATAGTTCAGTTTTTGTAATTTGCTGAATATATATTCATTTTTGATTTTATCAACAAAATTAATTTACTTTTTAAAAAATAAATATTTTAATTTGTAATTTAATTAGCATTAATTTAGGTATGATGATCAAAAGTGAAAAATTGATATTGAATTCAGTTATATAAAAATAATATGATTTTTTTCATATATTTCATATATTTTTTCATATATTTATAATTTAATAACTGTAAATTTAACAAATAACTTTTCAAAAAATATATAATTTCATACTGAATATTGCAGTATTTATAATATATTATTTATATTATTTTAAATTTTTTTATATAGATTGAAATTAGTAAAGTTTATCATATTTCAGAAATATAATAATATTAGTATTAAATATAAATAGATAAAATCACTGTGTATGATAATGTATGATATGCCTACATTCATTTTCATCAAACATGTTTAACTTAATAAATTCTAATTTATGTTATATACTATTTAAAACTAAAAAAATAATGTATAAGCGAAAAAAAAGTCAAACACTTCAGAAAAATTTGTATCAACTTGATCACATTTTCTAGTATATTTTATATAAAAAATGTTCTATTTTATTAATAATTTAGAAATAATATCAAAGTTAACAATTTCATTTATGACATATCTAATAATTTATAATTAATTTTCGTTATTGAAATATTTCTGAATTTAAAATATTGTTTCCTAATCTAATATTGATGTAATAATAGTATTTTATGTATCGATAGTTACAAACACTTTTTAGTGACAGTTTAAAAATTTGTTGCAAAATGTATTATAAAATGCAACAACATTTTTACTTGATATTATTATTATATATTATTAATTTATTATTTATGTTTTACTATAGACAAGTAATGCAAGTAGTGATGATTCTGGTTATGAAAAAGTTAAAGATAAACCAAAGTTGGATGTAGATGAGGATTCAGAACCAAACTATGAAAGTATGCCTCATGAATCTGTGGAACCTAGTTACGCATCCGTATGTCGCCCAGGAGATAGTGACGTTGATCCAAATTATGAGTCTGTAGTTCATAATGATCCCAATTATGAAAGTGTCAAATATATGAGCGTGAATCACAAAGAAGAACCGCCTTACGAACAAGTCATCAATTACAAATTAAGCAATTACGAAAAAATCAAGAATAATAAAGAACAAGATCCTGATTATGAAAAGATTGACCCTAATTATTGTACAGTTGAAGAAACGACGAATGGAGGTGTTGATGATGAACAATATGTTCAAGTGTAGCTCAAATTCATTATCCTGGCATTATTTTATATACAAAAGTAATATATTTCTACTAAACATATACTTAAAATAAAATTGTATATATATAATAGAATTATTAAGCATTCCTGTTAACAGTATATTAGCAAATCTAATATATTTGACTAAAGCATTTTACAAGAAGTAAGTAATAATATAGCAAATGTTTAAATAAACATTACATCTTATTTTTCTAATATAATGTTAAAGTTTATGATGAATATTTATACATTTGCTATTTATTTATTTCACAGTACAATTGGAGCCAATGATAATAGTATTGTATAACATAATTGAAAAATAAGTGAATTGTCTATTCTAGTTTTATTAAATAGAAAAGTTATCTTATTCAATCTGAAAATGATTTAATTGTAATGAGTCATATATATATATATATAAATTGATCAGACTATTGTAAAGTAGAATTATTTTCAACATATATATATTCAATGTAATACATGCTTGAATATAGTTCTAATATTTGCAACATTATATTAAACACAATTAAGAAATTAATGAAAATAAAGATATTTTTTAAATATAGAAAATTTCAAATATGCAGAGATATGATAATCGAAATCTCTTTATATTTTTTCTTTTATTTTTTTATTATTATTGTTATTATTATTAATTTTTGTTTATATTTTTTATTTAATCACTTCAGGGGTATTTTTAATTTACATGTGGTTCAATTCAAAATATGATTATAAAACTTACACAAACTCAAGTTAAATTTACAATTTTTAATTAAAATATTTCAATTTTATAAAATGTAAATTCTCGACTTTATTTAAAATTGTTCTCCAGTACCTACCACAACTTCACATTTTCAAACGATCTAACAATATCTATTATTGTTACAAAATAAGGGTGTCAAAGATCAGAAATAAGGCATATAGTCCTGTTTCTGGTAGATATACTTTATTCCCAGTCCCTTTTTAAAGAAAATTAATAAAAGTCATGTACAATTTAATAATTATCCAAGTATAATTTAATGGTATGTTCCAATAAACAAACTTTCTTAAAGTGATGTTTATCAGCACATTTTACATTGTTTCATAATTGCAAAACACTAAATAATAGCATTTGAATTGTATGTATATATATACAATCTCATCAACGAGTTTATTATACAAGTCGGTTGATGCAAAATTTTGATAGAAAAAAATGAGTAGATACTATAACCAAGTTTTAAGTGGAAATGTAATAGAGTTTCATCCTTTTCCAGTATAATTTGTAAGAATCTACTGAAACTAACATAATAATTGTTAAGTTTAATTTTGGGTGTAACTTCAAAAGAAATTATGTGTATGAATTACTAATTGATGTTTTGCAGAGACTCAAAATAATAAAATGGAATAAGCAATGATGATTTTGAAATTGTTTTATAAAATGTTGCTAGAATTATGGAAACTCACAATGATTGTTTTACAAATATGCATATTAATTTTATCATGTATTTATTTGATTATCAGTCTATTGGACTGAAGGTGCAAAATTGTGAAAAGAAAAGAATCATAGCCTCTAACTGCACCCTTTTCATAGATGGGAGGCTTCAACCCCACCCCCTTAAAAGCTTTATTTACCTTATGTACGAGGCCTGAAGAACTCTAGTACCATGTTTCACTGGATCAATGTTTTTTGATTTATCGTTTATCAGCAGTATACCATTAAAAACCACTTTATTTATATTGGAACTTACAGTATCTATTGGTAGCGTTATAAACATTATGGCAGCTTTAAAACCAAATATTAAAACTCAACATGTTTATAAAGTAATACTACTAAAACAAACCTTTTAAAATATTATCATTGTTGTAAACCAAGGTTTTTAATTCGCAAAGTCTATTATATACTCCTAAATATTATATAATGTCAAAAACTCAAAACAGGTAGCTTTAAGTTCGCCATTTAATTAAGTTTGTTAAAAATTCTCGAGAATTGCATGCTATTCTGTTAAGTTCTAATAATGGTTCTTATTAGGCTGATGTACTTGTTGCTAACATTACTTATCATATATATAATATTTTAACTATGAAAAAAGAGCGATATGTAAAATATAGCTGAAATACAAAAAATCCATATTTTTATTTTTATTTATTTTGTACATGACTTTTGTTAAATTTCTAGAAGTGAGAGATAGGGGTGAAGTCTTGAGCAACTACAAAAAATAGGTCTGGAGGATTCTTATTTGGTGTCTTCTACTCCATTTTTTTGTCACTGTTTTAAATCACTAATAATATATGAAGAATCCCAAAATTAGGGAGTCACTAAAATACCCTGGTTAAAAGGCCACAAGAAATCATAACAGAAAGGGCTTTTTCTTTTGCAAGAACCTTAAAAAGATATTACTGTGTGTTATGATTTTATATGTAAATATTGTATTTAAAAATTCGTATTTCAATAAAATTAAAGTAGCAATTAACTGTTTATTAAAATCACTTTCCGAAAAAATATGTTTTATATTATTAAATGGTTATTTACATCTTTGTTCTCTCGTCATTATTTATAATATTTTAGATTCGGTTGACATAAAAATAAAAAAAATATTTTAAAAATTAATTTATTCACAGAAATAAAATAATCTGACTAAATAATCTTATCTATTTGTCAAATATTTTTTAAAATATAAATATTAAATTTGATTAAATTATAAAAAAAGAAATATATATATATATTTAATGTATTATTGTAACATCACATAACATTAAACAATCTATACATAACGTATCAGTAATGTCATATAAGTATATTGTATTTTATATATTGTATGCAATATCAGAATGTAATTATAATTTGTAAATCAAAATAAATAATTTTTATTTATTATAAAATTTTTATATGTATGTATGATTAAATAAAATGGAGAATAAGACTGATGAATCGTGCAAATAAGTAAATACAATTCTTTTGGCTTAATTATTTAAATATTAAAATATTTGTTGATTTTTAAATTTAAGTTATATAAGGAAATTATTATTTTTGTGTTTAGTATGAATAATTTTTAATATTTTACAAATATTCAATTCATAGTACTATAAATTATCATATACATTATTAGTTTTATGATAAAATAAGCTTGATGGTATATATTTAGCAAAGTATTACAATACATTAAGAATTTATATGATTTTAAAGTTTAATATTTTATACATTTTGTGTATTGCTTTTGTAATATCTATAAAAAGTTTTTTAAAAAATATAATTTTATTTTAAATCATTTTCAAACTATAGGTATAATAAGTTGTTTTAATTATGCAGATTTTGTTTAAATGTATCTAATAAGTTTATAGTTATTACTAAATTATATATTTTTTTAACATAATTTAAAACACATAAAAAATAAATAATATAAAATTAAACATTGAATTGAATATATATTTAAAATATATATATATAAAATATAACACATTTAACATATTGTTCAGTTTTAAACTTGGTATATCAAAATTACCACAAATATTTTACCTTTTGATTGGAATAATAAAATGATTTACATTTCTATATTCATTATAAAAAAATGTTTCAACTACTTCCATTTTTATTTTATTATGCACGTTTAAATTTTATTACTTTGTATATATATAAAATAAAATTTAAGAATTATTACTGTAATAATTTTATCTATTGGGGTAATGTTATTTAATATTATAATACATTATTACGTAAAATGTGGATTTACTTAAAAATAAATTATTATATTTAAATAAATATTTGTAAATATTATATATTTTAAAAATTTAATAAATTAATTAGTAATAAATTTAATTATTACAATATTATATAAATGCTTGACACATTAATGTAAATATTTCAGTATTTGTAATAGTGTATATATTTTAAGTATTTATATTTAACAATCGTTTTTATTATATTTTCCTAGTGCAATTATTATATATTAAATAATTTATATAATGCGAATACATGTATTTATTTAGTAAAGAAATAGTATTGTATGGTCTATGTCATAAAATAATTATTTAAAACATATCATTTCTATTTTACATAGAATACGATGATTCGTTTATATATGAATATTTTTTTTATTTTAAAACTCCAAAGTTACTCTCATTTTTTTATATTTTATATTATTAAGTTAAAAAATAAAATAAAAATATATTATTGATACTAACCATACAAATTATTTTTCTTACATAAACATGTTTAATTTTATTGTATAATGTATTAATATATTCAAGCGTGCAATATTTTGTTAATCTTAATAAATAAATATACAATTATAAAGTAAATAGTTTTATACAAATTAATATATTCATAACATTTTTATTTTGTATTAAATTAAGTAATAAAGAAATAAAACCATAATCCATCTTAAATTTCATACTTATTGCTATATTTTTTATAAACATAGCTATTTTATATAATATTTCGGTGACACTCTTTTAAGGGTTTAATTATGTTTCCATCAATCTAAAATTATGGCAACACAGTAGGGTGGAGGCCAACAAACAAAACATTTCATGTGCATGAATTTCCAAATGTTTACAATCAACGAAATCGACTCTCCCCTACAGAAATGCAACGTTTAAATATCCCCCCATATTAACGTTGCATGAAAGTTGCTGCAACGTTGCTAGTAGGTTGCCACTGCAACGTTTCATTTCTGTAGGGGCTGTTACGAATGTATAAAATCAGTTTACCACCTATGCTACTACCATTTTGGATACTGTTGCTGAAATATAAGGAAAAATATACAGAACCTATGTACATTTTAAAGGCAATTTACACTATTATTACCATATTATTTCTATACCATTAAATTTTAGCATAATGAAAAATAAAAATAACAAAATTTATTATAAAAGTTAATGTCTGGAATGATATATATATATCATTATTGAAATTATACTATTATTATCATACTTATTTGTAATGTTTACCAAAAATGTATACCATATATATATATATATATATATATATATTTTAAAGCATATATCAATTATTTTGATTACTATTGTAATACATAAATTATTTTTATAATTATAATACATTAATTAAATATCAAAAATAGTAAATATCTTGAATATTTTAATTTATTTAAGTGGATGGGTTGTTTTTGCAAAAACGACGAATTTCATTTATATTTATATATTTTTTTAACAAAATACCAATTTTTTAGTCAATTGAAAATGATTCTTATGACTCTCAATTAGTCGAGATATCGATTTTTAAACGTACGTGGTCTACAGAAACATTGAATTATTAGAAAAGACATATTATATTTAATAATTCAAAAATAAAACGAAATTATTCAAATTAACTTTGATAAATATTAAAACTTAAAATTAATTACTGTCTCGAGTGTATAGTTTCTATAAAAATTATGGTCTATTGTTTCTAATTTTTTCTTAGTAATAATTGAAATCAAACGATTAATTAATTAAAGAAATTATTATATATGATATACATAGTGCAAATGGTCGTTATGAAGACGCATAAATCTGGCAACAGTTTAAAATAACTGAAAAATACTCCAAAACTACCAAAAGTCAATTCATGTAAGATACCCAAGAGCAATGAATCGTGGAGTAATTTGCATTTATTCTATATGGAGTTTACTCCACGATTAATTGACGATGGCTGTACGTATATATACCATAACGTATATCTATTCACAATTCATAACAGTTTTAGGTATACCGCGCGTATACCTGTCATGGGTTGGTTTTGGATTTTGATTAAGTTTGGGAAACTAATTGCAGGGGTGTGAAGTAAAGTTTTTTACGCAAAAATGGTTGAGCACCTTTGGACGCCTTTCGAGCATTTATCCTTTAAACAAGGATAACAGAGGCTCTTCAAGATATTGCATATTTTGATATATTCTTGTTACTTTATATAAAGAATATTTTTATTTAGTACTTACATACATTTTCTAATTTTAGAAGAATGTATTTAACATAAAAAAAAAATAACTTAAAAATAATAAAAGTAAAATAATATTTACATTAAAAACGTAGTAAGAAAAATCAATTTTAAGTGATAAAAAACAAATGAACTTATTACGTTCAGAATTCAATTTGAAAGTTAAATTTATTATATAAAAATTATCTCCCATTGCCAAAAATTGTTGTAAAGGCTATACAATTTTTTATAAAACGTTATAAATAATATTAAAATTCTTTAATATATAAAATACTAAACTGTTGTCGTAGACTTGAGTATTTTAAGGTTACTGGTTTTCTTTATTTATAATAATACAAAATAAATTGTATATAGCTTGTAAATATTTAATATTATTTTTCTTTATAATAGATAATTTGTATATAAAAAACGTCAATCTTCAAATCAAATTGATAACAATCTTTTTTCTATTTCTCAAACGAGTTGTGTTCCTACGTTAACAATTACAAAACATTCTTCTAACGTGAGAAAATATAATTTATTATAATTAACAAAAATATTTAAAAATCAGCAATTTCTGTCAAAATCGCTTAGAGAACCACTTTAATTTAAATTCATTTTAAAGTATCTAATTATAAATACTTATTACTATATTTTTTTATCATATTTTTTGGCACACTTGAAAGCATAAACGTATGCAGTTGTTTTTTGTATTTTTTAGAAATATGTAATAAAAACATTTATAAATTATAAAAATATGAATTTTTGGACTGATGTGCAAAAATGCAATATCAAAAGTAGGGTAGACGCTCTGCTTTTGGACACACTAAGGATACTTTGACATTAATATATTTATTTAGTTGATAATATACGATAGGTGACGAAAACCTTTTTTGAAAAGTATTCTTTTATGTGTAAACAATTAGAAAAAATAAAAATTAGTAACCAAAATTGTATATACTTGGTGATAATAATTAATTGAAATACACTAAAATCACCACTTTTGAAACAAGGGTTTACTCATGTATATTGTAATAACAGGATATGAAGTATCTGTTTCAATGAATGTAATTTTTAAGTTATTAATAATATTAATATATCCTTATAAATAAATATCGATACATTATATACTTTTAACAAAAAGGTTAAGCATCTTAAGCAAAAAAACTTACATGTATAAATTATATAAACCTTAGAAATTAATTAAAATTGTCCAAAAGGAGTGCACTTATCCTATATCTTAAAAATATCTGTATTCATAAATTTTAATTTTTGTTAAAGAAATGTAAAATTTATATTTAAAATAATTTCTAATTATAAACATATTAATTTAATAAAATATTTTATAAACATATTTAATTTAAAGTTTTAAAATGGATATATTACTTTTTATTAGTAACATCATTAACCAAAATCGGTTGAGTTATTATTAAAATTTTTTTAATGTCTTATTCACGATTTAAATACAGTTTTTATTCAGACTTTTAACTTAATGATTATCTTAAAAATGCTTCTAATATTCAGTTCTATAAAAATCTTTTGGATTTCTATATACACATGATAGTTTAAATACTTAGGTTTAAAAATATAAACTTTTGGTTGAATATAATTAATATATGTATACATCATATTTATATAAACTCTAAGAAAAAATAATGCATATGGAGATTATATAAAATTGTTATACAGTTACTATAATTCAATACAAAAAGAAAAAAATTAACACAGACATTGTAAAACGCATATTTATTTTTCGCAGAGTCACAAATGATATTACATGTGCAATGCGCAAATAAATACAACAGTAATACAAAAAATTATCTTTTTCTGCGAAGAGATAGTGTATTTCTTCTTAACCAAGCAGCATGTCTTGAACCTCCAATAGTTTGACTGTATCTGTGTCCTTTACCTAATCCACGTGAGCTTCTTCCAGCAGAAGTTTTTCCGCGAAGTTCACGATGTTTGTGAACAGGATTACAGATCCAATTAACTTTAGGATCATTTCGAATAGCCTATAAAATTATATAAAATTTCAGCAAATACGAAAAAAATAAAATAATTTTGTGGAAGTTAAGTAAAATTTTTCAGTATTGGTGAGATAATCTTCATAAAAAGTAAGATGATGGTGCATGTGTGATCATCATTGATTTTATATTTAAGTATATTAAGTGGATTATAAAGTAAAAATAAACATTTTATATACCTGATGCGATGGATCAATTAAAATCACTTCATAATACTTGTATGATGAATCTTGAGCAATCCAGTAACTATTCAGAACTCTCAAGCCACCACATCTACGTCCAACACGTTCCTGTAATATTGTTTTAATATTAGATATAAAAATATATATTACTTTAAATTATTTAGAATAATATAATTGTTTCAGACATCCAAGGAAGAAAAATCAATCATCAGATTCATTTAATGTTTATGATATCATCATTAGTATTATTCTATTTCTATGTTTTTATTATTGTAAATGATATATTCAGAATAATACATTAAAATAATGTTATAATGTCCAACATTCAAGTTGTACGCGAGATATTTACTTACCTCAGCAACTGATTGGAGTTTTCTTGTGGGTTTCAACTGATTAACTCCATGACTTTTAGGTTTACCATAAGTTGCACCTTTGGGAACTGGACGTTTGCGACCTCCACGACGGACACGTATTCTATATATAACAAAACCTAAAAAGATATTACTTATATAAATTTTGAATAGCAATAATATGTTCTAAACATTTTCTTATAGATCATATTTTCAGCTTCATTAAATTCTCATCATAAATTTAAGAGTGGTGCATGAATTCTCATCATTATATGATCACATATTTTTATATTAAATTTTATATAATAAAAAAAATAAATTTATTGAAGGAAGTACAATACATTAATAATTACAATTAATAACAATAATAGTCGTTAATACTATTAATTATAATTAAATATGAAACTACAGAATATTTTTGTTTTCCTAAGATTATAAAAAACCTTTAAACAAAATATATATGAAGTTAATACATATACTGTGTACTAATTTTTTCTTGGTGGTGTAAATTGAATTATTAATTTATTTTAGAACATGAGTATATAACTTTAGATAAATACACTATTTCATTAATAAGCAATATAGGCTTATCAATAATCATTCAAAATTATGTACATTATTTCTTTCAAGTATGAATAAATGTGTATTTTAAATAAACATTAATATTAAACTATTTTTTACTTTTATTATAAAAATTAAAATATGTGTACCTTGTTTAGCCTTATATCCTAAGCGACGAGCTTTATCAGGTCTGGTTGGCCTTGGAGCACGATGCAATTTAATTAGTTGTCTTAAATGCCAACATCTTACACGAAGTAAAAATCGTAAAACATCACTTTGTTTCTTACGATAAATTTCTTGCATATATCGGTAGGCACCCATCGTGATTGGCTAATAAAAAACAGAATGTGTGAAAAGTAAATATTTTAAGTATAAATTTAATTTTTGATATAAATACTTGAGAAATACTTTATTGTTCGAAAGAAATATAATATAATTTAATTAAATATCCTGTACACAAGCAACATGTGCTTGAATACATGAAATGTGATCTAATGATATCCATACTTGGTTTTAAATTCATATGCCACGTTGAATTTTAATTACTTACATGTTACAAATAATAATTAAAAATGAAGTTTCTTACGTAAAGTAAATTAACTATTCTATTACATCTATTGTTAAATAATTATATTCCATAACGCGATGTCTCTGATATTAACAGATACTTTTTCACTAACCTATGTTACCTCTCGCGATGACGCTTCCCAAAAGAAAATGGTCACACGAACTTCCTGTATCAATGAGCGTCAATCTTTCTTTTACTATTCTGCTGACTGCGCATGTGCACATCTTATACTGCTTACATCTTTTAAACCGGGTTTATTTAATCCAAGAGGTATATGTGTATATTATGGGCGCGTTCCAGTATTTACTTGAAGTACTGCAAGTAATTACACATCTTTATCACACTTACTTTAATATATATTTCCATCTTTAACTGACGCAGTAATTCCAGTACTTAAAGTAAATTCTGGAACGCAGCCTATGAGCGTAACATCCTAATAGCGCCATCTATTTAAACATAAGTTTTACAGCGGTCCTTCAAGCGCGTGTTTTTTTAAAATCTACTGTGAAAGTACTGTCAATAATTTGTTAAGAAAGGCTAAACATATAAACTAATATGAGAAGAAAAAAGATACACGATTACTGTCAGTACTTTCAGTAAATTTTAGTATATGCCTTTAATAAATTGCAGGCAGTATATGGGTCACTATCAAAGGCTGAGTTCTAAAATTGATTTTCAGCACTTTTGTCTTTGTCTTAATTATTTGTTTTCATATTTTTATACCATTGTTTCATTACTGAAAGGTCATTTTAGAACTTAGCCAAAGTATCTAAAATTCAAAATGTCGAACCTATGAAATTATCTATGAAGTACTTTATCATAAAATTAAATGATCTTAATAAATAATTATCACTACAATTATTTTATTCAAATTGCATACCGCTATGTATGCATTATATCAAAAATTCATTTTAACATAACTATTAACGTGTCCAAAAATTATTTTATAAAATAAAGATTTTATCTCACATATAATTAATCATCACTATAAAAATATCGATGAAACATTTAATCCTACAT
>JABFQC010004207.1:0-12960 GCA_022817085.1 Psilanteris sp. ZL-2020
TTCCTAGGATATACAAAAAAGCCATCCTGAAGCAGCAGAGTTAATATCATTACAAGAATCGAGACCTGAAGTGAATCAAAAGTTATCTGCCTTATTAATAACGCCAATTCAAAGAGTTCCTAGATATAGATTGTTAATAAAAGAAGTATTACGATTCACATCTCCTCGACATAATGATTACAAAATATTAATGGGTAAACATATATAGGATTTAAATATTTAAAAATGACCACGAACAATAAAAAAAAATTGTAATATATATATTTATATATTAAATTCTTATAGAATCATTGTTAGAAATTGAAAAGGTTGCTGAACATATAAATACTTTGGTGGCTGAATATGAAGATGCCCAAAAAATTATCGAATTACAATCACGGATTTCTAATACTTTTCACTTGATTAAACCTGGTAGAAAATTGATTAGGCAAGGACCATTAATGAGAGTTTCTCGCAAAAGAAATGCATCTTATCGAAGACATTTTATTCTTTTGAATGATATATTATTGTATTGTAAAGGTATTTAAGGGTTTAATATTTTTAATTAGTAGGCAATATTAAATGATTATTAGATGCATACTTGCACACTAATTATTCAATTTTTAATATTTAAATTTGTATTATATAACTGAAATTTAAATTTATTAGGTGATCCGGAACAATCTTTAACAGTATGCTGTTTATTACCTTTAAATAAATGTAAAGTAGAAAAAGTTTTGAGTAATGGACTTTTTAAAATTATGTGTAAGCAAGAAATTTTATTGGTATACTCTGAAAATGGTGATAGTGAAGAATGGATCGAGGCTCTTCAAAACGCAGTTAAGAAGGTATTTTATATGTAATATATAATCTATATTATTAGCAGTCAGTATTTTTGAAACAGACAAATATGGCAACCTTTTTTTAATAATTAGTAATCAATACTGAATAATCAAAATTGAATAACGTGAATAAAAACGGATTTTGTATATTCGTTTCAAATCATTAATTTTAAATGAATACGCATCTCATTTGTTTACAATTTTTTATTCATAGTCTTAATTATAGTGTCCAAAAGTAAAAAACCCTATAAATGTTCATACATAAATTCAAATTTATACAATATACTTTTTTTTACTGAATAACATATAAATATGTATTTTAGTATATTTTAAAATATTTATTATACTTTAGTATGAAGAGTGTCGACAAACATTAAGGAAGGACAGTAGTTCTAGAGTACCTTTAAGGCATGTTAACAGATTTAATTCCGATAACAGAATAGATAAAAGACTGAAACGAAGAAGACCAGCTGATGATTCTACAACGGTATTATTTTAATAAATATTTATTAAGATTAATATGTTTAAAGTATATAAGTTTTCTTTACAAAATATAAACTTGTTTACATTATATACTATTATTTCAAAACATTGTGTTTGTAATAATTTTTTTTTTTTCTTTTTTCTTTTTTTTTATTTTTTAAATAATCATCATCTAGTTTTGTAATTAAATTATTTGGCGATTTGACTAAATTTATAACACAATTTTAGGAGATGCAAAATAACTCCAAAGTCATTTATATGAGCCAAGATCTTGAAGAAGATTTGTCTACAACAAATTGTTTTCCATCAATTGTGAAGAGAGCAAAGAGAAGTACAGATGAAAATAAAACTGATAGGAAATGGAGAAACATTCTGAAATGTTCTATGAACGAAGAAATACAAAAGGAAAACATGCAGACCCAAACGTTTAATAGTAATTTATGTCATACCGATCTGGTAAGTTGATTACTTATTCTGAAAAATGCATTTCAAACAAAAAGTAATCTTTGTTATAATGAAAATTATAATCTATATATTATTCCGTAAAGAGTATTAAACACCCGTAAATCTTGAATGCAAATAAACTAAATTTTATTTATTAACAATATTTCGTATTTTACCATTAGATGAAGAATGTAGAATCAGATTACGACGCAGCAGATCTCAAAGAGAAAGATACACACCTTTCAATGAAAAATGCAATAAGCGATTACGAAGCTCCAACAGGGATGATGAGTAATATTCGTCAATATTTTTCAACTTTAAGAAAATCATTGAGAAACTTATTTCAATAAATTAAAATAATTAAATCGAGCAATTTTTTAAAAAATATTTTGATGATTTTCTTGGTCTGATAATTATTCTAAATTATTATATTAATACAAATTTATTAGTTAATTATAAATAAATTATAAATAAGTAAAATGTATAAAAGTATTGTCATGCAAGGGATTAATTTAATAATAATTTATGAATGAATACAAAACTACGAAATTACTTAATTAAGTAATTTAAACGTTTAGCAATTAATTTGTATTATTTATTGCTCATTTACAATAATTAGGTAATTAAATATTTATATATATATATATATATATATATATATATGTATCTTATAAACAAGCATTCCAACGCATGTCAATCAGATTATGATCATTAATTTAATTTAAATATTAAAATAAATAATGTGTATTTGAAAGCATAAATTTATACAGAAGATGAATTTATTGTAAATATTGTACATTAAATTTGAAATAAACATGAATGATCGTTTATTGTTGTCTTTGTTCGAAATCAAATTCACAACTCGATAAAATGGCCACCTTGGCGAATGTACAGACAATATTTCGATTTATTATTAAAAGTGCCTACACGATACAAATCAATAGACACAACTGTGACAGCGTAATGTATAGGATTGTAAATACTCTGTAATGTTCCTTTGTTTCTTTTTGAAATAATATTTGTCATTTTTACCAATGAATTAATTCTATTACGACCCATAAAGTGCACGATTTAATCAAACCTTTATATTGTACTCTATCACAAAATTGATTGCTGTTTTTTTTCTCTGGTCTTTGTTTCCTTTTTTCATACCTACGAGGTGCTTCTAAAATATCTCCGCGAATGATTCGAATCTAAATATATACCTACAGCAAAAATATACACCCGCAAATCACAATTTCGACACTCCCAGCAGTTACCAAATTCAAATTACAATTTCACTTATGTATTTTACATTTCTTTGCTCCTTAAGAGTTTAGAAGTCACCACGTACAAGTTGACACCTGTCGTTCGCATGTAATATAAATCTTACATAATTATCGTAAAACACGATAGATTACACTTTAATATGATACATGTACAATGAGATACATCATATTCTTCACATGATAAGGGTATAGTTTATATATATATATATAATATATATTCATATATATATAAATATGCTCGTATACGCGTGTGTATATGTGTTTTTGTATATTTTAATTAATTTTTGCATTATTTATATACGCTTATTAAATGTCATTTTCACTTACGTGCAAATGTGTTAATATACAAAAACTAATTTAACGATACCAATTGGGTCTTTCGAGGTAATTCAAATTGATGCATTGATAATATTTACGAGTGTCCAGAGACATCGTATATAAAATAATCTGAAAACGCTGAACTGGAGTATTAATATCATTGACATTAATATCTTTATATAAATTCAGACATCATCGTTCCTCCAGAATCAGCATTTTCATATTTTTTTCATCTGTCGTTTCATTGTTTATGTTAATTTTTAGATTTGTTAACACGCGTTGTAAAACGACCTTCGTAACAACAAATTCTGTCTTGTATAACCATTTTCCAGTCGTCGTACACGTGGTTCATGATGGGAGTATGACGACAAAAAAAAATAGGGGCTGAGCAAAACGACCAGTGTCATACATTGATGATACATTCTCAAATTCATAAAGAACCAGTTCGACTATTTCCATCTAATAACAGCATTCTGGCAAGCTCAACACGAGACTTCCGGTATATTCTTAATTTTGTTCATCTTTTGTTTCTCGATTTGCAATGTCAACTTTTGGATTGGTTTCTACTGTCATTGGCAACTACTGGCATTACTTTCAAAGCTTAAGCAAAAACAATAACTCCAGCGATGTGCGTTAAGTTCGTAAACTTGGAAAGGATTTGGTTTTATATGTACAGACAGGATTTCCTTACGTAAACGACGTGTCCCAAAAATAGTTGGACACACATATTTCGCATTTTCTGTAATTATGTTTACAGTCTGTTTCGAATGTCGACTTTGCAAAAGATTAATTAATGGAATCATTGAATTTACAAAAAAAATAATTATGTATGTGTTTATCCACTTGTAGGGTTGATTGAAAAGAAAAGTGTATCAATGAGAAAAAACGAAGTTGATTTTGCAATTGAAATAAATGCAAAATATTGTTTTAAAATTGAACGTAATTCATTGTTCAGTAAAAACGGTTTGTTAATCTTTTGCAAAATTAATTCGATAGCTATCCATTTAACATTACAATTTGCTAATATAAACCTTGAACACACAAAAGACTTGTAATACTGTTAAAAAGCAGCGATGAATATACACAAATATAGTTTATATTAAATTGGACTTAAATCTTTGGTTTGTATTTGTCATCTAATGAACTTGATATTCTCCTTGTTAAAAAAACACGGTTTCTTGATGCTTATCTTTCTGTGCTGCGCGTACATAAACATGGCACAAATGGTCAGACAAGTAGCTTCATTTGCTGGCATTGAATTTATTTAACATTGACTTCTCGTTTAATTTTGCAAAATTACGTCGTCAACAAATTAATTCCTACCATTCAACATTGTTCTATGTCAAACGACTACTACAATTGTTGCCAAATTAGTTATTCAAACTAGAATTTTATTTTATACATTTTTATTTTACACTTTGCAGGTTTCTCTTCTATTATTAATATTATTTTCTTTTTTCTTTTTATATTTTTTAAAAAACGAAGGCCACTGAATTCTGAAAACTACTGCAGGCTAAAGTTATTCCTTTTGTCATTGGTACAAATTTTAAAATATTTTAAACATTGTTATTATTGTTGTTATTAATATTTATTTTTAACTGAAACTTGTCTGTGAGATATTTTTGCACCCCAAAAAATATTCTCTGATTCTTGTTTTTTCATTTTTTATTATAGTTTAATCGAACAATTCGTTTTGTTGATCTTATTTTTTAGCGAATCGTTAGGCCAATTATATATTTTTATTATAATTACTTTACGTTACACATTTAACAATAAAAGTATTTTATCTTGTATTTACAAAATAGTTACCAATGTTGAAGACTAAATGATCAAACAATATATTATAATTATTACGAAAGAAACGTTTTTAGTGTTTAGTTATCATCACTTTCACTTTTAATCATTAGTTTTCATCATTGATTATTTTACATCCATTCTTACATTGGTACATATATTTTAGTCACTACAAGTTACGGAAATATTGACGAAGTTTTGAAAAATACAGTGTCGGTCAATAATAGAAATGCAATATGAACGCAAGGTATTTTTATTTTAACATGAAAGGAAATGACTACATTGATAATTTAATTCATATTTACTTTGGCTTCCTACAAATTCTATAAACGTTATGTTGGAATATTACAAATTTTATAACGCATTAACATATAAATAACTTGTAACATAATTTTCTAATACAAATTTTCTTTTTGTAAGTTTCATACATTTGCGTCTTCGTAATTTATATACTATTTTACTATATGTATTTTTTATTAAATTTAAATTTTTATTTTGTTTTGTTTTGTATCTGGAATAAAAATAAAATGTTTAATATTTTACACATGTATCTTTACATTTTACATATGGTAAATTATGTTTTCAAGTTTCTTTTGTGTTAAAATTATATTTCCTTGCGTTAACATTGAGTACACGTTGCATTCACATTGCTTTCATGTTATTGTTTCTATAGACACTTCCATTAATAACCAAGATTAAGTAAAATAAAATTACAGAAATTAATTTGCTTAAAAATAAAATTAATCAAATATAAATCATATAAATAATTACGTGACTTATATTGTACATAAATATAAATATATTCATTTAAAATTAAAATCGTTGTATTACTTTCAAAGTAGGCCTAGATACTAAAATTATTTCGTGTTTAAATTATAATTTATATTTGAGTATTATCTGAAGAATGTAGTATGTCATTTTTAAAAAGATGATTTGGTAATATTCAAATTTTGCATTTATAATCTTTCAATTGTTAAAAATATTTCAATACTGTCACGTATAATTCATAGAATTTTATTTATTATTAAATAAATTTTATGATTACAAATTAAGTAGTAACATATATTATGATGATTCCTATTAAAAAATATACGAACATAGCACTAATATAGAATAACTAGCATTATTGTCGATGTTAGTTTTTATTATTACGTCTACGTTTCGTTTGAAAACTATTCATTGAAACAAATTTGAAAGAGATTATGTTGTATATCTTCAAATAATACATCAAATAAATAGACATGGTATTAATTAACCCTCTAACTAGATCCATTTTATATTTTACAGTATTTTGAATAGTATAATTATAAATACATGGAAGATAAAATTTAACATAAAATATGTTTAATACCCGTATATGAAAAAAATGTTCATTATATATAAAATGAATATAATTAAATTATATATGCACATTTGGTTCTTACATGAAATATAAAGAAATTGTACAGTAACAGTTACATAGAAGTCTAATAATTAATATAAATTATAATTTGTTAAGAAACATGTTTGAAGCACAATCCAATAATTTAATTTTAACATAAAGATTTCAAAGTTTGAAACATGTATACAATAAATATTCATTTAGTTGAAATTCTACAAATCGATAATAATAATTATATTGGAATTATTTGCCATAATAGAACATAAGTTGAAATTGACTGCTTTTAGTAACATTAAATATGAAATTATTATTAACTATGAAATCTGATAAAAGAAAATCAAATTATTAAAATCAGATAAGATTCAACTTAAAATAATTAATGTTATTTTAAATTAATTATCTAACTGTCATTTGATTTATATACATAAAATAAATTTATATTTCAAATATATATTAATGTTAATGATATATTAAAATGTTAAACAATAGCTTTACATCTTCGTATGTATAAAATTTTATATATTCAATGAGTAACTAAAGAATTTGATTTGTTCATCAATAATCACAACTAATGAATGTCTACATTTAAAATTGATAGAAATATTAAACATGAAAAGACTATGAGATTATTCACTCCACTAATGATATACAAAATAAAATGAGCTAGTTATATTGATATATCGAATTGCGCCTTAATCTGCAGTGAATCGCAGGTATCTAATATAATAGACAATAAATACATGACTGAAATCTAATATTCAATAACATTCGGCAGTGAATGCATCATATAACAATTTACTGATGTACATTCTACAAGTAATCTAACGTTGTCAAATTTTCACAAACAAATCAAAAAGTAAGATATAACGTTTAAAACGAATTATATGTATTATATTTTGATCACAGAAAAATATTTATGTTTCTCTCATTCACTGAATAAATAATAATGACAATACTCGTAAATGTTCAAAACACAGTTTAACACATCGTCGAAACGATAATCACAATTATTAATTCGTGACATTGGATAAGTAAATGTCAAACCAATTGTTAACTCAAAATTATTTCTTTTTCTTAAAGACTGATGTGAGTGTGAATTAAGATGAATCAAATATGGGTCAATTTTTTTTCTTGAAATAATAAATTTTAAATAAAAAAATAAATTAATTGTTTTATATTAAAAAATGTATTAAAAACAATTATAGACCCGATATTGAATTCAACTTAATTATTTATATATATGTGTATATATATATACACTCACACGGACACGCCCATGCATAAACACACACACAGACACACACGCGTTAGTTATATTTTTTCATTTATATTATCACGAATGACACGAACCAGGTAGAGAACTTGATCTTTGGTTTTATACGCTATACTTCAGACAATTCCAAAAGATAGCCATCTGCTATCGAAGATCACGTAGAATAGTCTTATCACGCAACACACCAACCGTTTGACATGCCTTCTGTTATGTCGCACGACACTTAAATATTACACGCTGAGAAAATATTTTGTGTTTTCTTTTCCTTTTCTTAATTATTTATTTATCGTTTTCATTTCTTTTCTTTCTTTTACTTTTTTTTTTTCGTTATTTTTTATTAATTTGTATCTCACAGAACATTCTTATATCAGTTGTTCTTTCCTTTATGAATGAACTTTTTTAGGAAAACATTTATCCGAAAAACATGGTACTTTTGAACTGCAAAAATAATTGCTTATAATACAATTGTTAATTCAGATTTTGACATCATACCAATTGCTTTGTCTTTCCTCTCCAGCTACCTACGCAAGTTTCATCGAAGCTATTTTACTTTGGTTAATTTCGTAACGATCAACCTTAAATCGATACCACGCTGACTAATGTAACATCAACGTTCTTCAAATTGATCACAAAAATAGACGCAACGGCGAGATCAGATTTGTCTTTTTTTATGAAATTCATACAAATATTTGTGACAATACACTATTAAATTGAACAGATCGTAAATTATATCTGTGTACGTGACGATGTATATAAATTTGTATGCATACATATCTGTTGGATACAAATAATCCTCGAGACATCTATTTTCGTATCAATTGTTTTCGATGTTCTAATTGTAAAAGTAGTTACAAAAAACGAACCACTTTTTTGGACTTAAACTGTACTAATTATCAATTCAAGTTATTAAACGTGGGCTGTGCAGACCTTCCACTTGGATATCAATTGGAGGAAAATGCTGGGTATCTGGCGGACCCCAATCATGTAAATTTCCACTATTGGCTAATCTGTGCGTTAAACGATGCGCTATAGAAAAACCTCCGCTGCCCTCCAATTGTGTTAATACTATGATCACTTGTCTGTAAACAATAAGTGAAAGTTGTTTTGTTTAACTAATTACAATTAATAATCATAACGTAATCTTAATGTAATTGGTACGTACCTATGTAGTGGCGGAACACTGTCGGCAGTTCTAAGTTGTCCTCTAGTCGACACCACATTATAACTTTCGTGACAGTCACATTTCACGTGGATCCATTTATTAACATGACGATTTTCTACCATTACAACTAAACCCGCCCAACCTTTTGTTAAATAATATGCAGTCATGCCTTCACGTCCCTGGATATTCATAAAAAATACATTTATTACAAAATGTAAAAAAAGCCTAAGTAAAAAAAGCAGTATTCATTCAAATAATCAAGTTTATAACAGAAGTGACATTCGATACTTTTTAACAAACTGTTTTATCAATATTTGTTCTAACTGTTTAAATTTTACGGGTTATGTTTATTGTGCTCTTTAAAAAAGAATTAAATTTAATAGTTTTAGTAGACACATTGTGATGTAAAGAACTTACTTCGTGCCTTTGTCCTTTTGCCAGCGTTAAGCTAATAATTGCATCGGCTAAAACAAAAGCTGGCGGTGAAATCTGTTCAACTAAAAGGCGTTTGGAACTGTGAATGGCCAGCACATACTCAGGGTAACTAGAAGTATCCTCCATACCTGTGTGCCAGTGATTAAAAGCTAGGCACACGACAATATACAAATCGCGTTCCAGCATTTTGTGACAACCTACGAAACCACGTACTTGGCGTTTGCTATGCTCCACCAAGCGGCCTACTTCAGGCGCTGCGGGAGATCGAGTACGAAACACAACTACACACAAATCCAGTTGTGATCGTTGTGACTTTTCCGAGTTTCTGTTTAATCAAAAAAGAAATTAATTAATATTATATTTTTATATAAAGCATTATTTGAATATTTTTATATGAGCAAGTTGTTATCAGTTCCAGAAGTCAAATATACTGAACTTAATATTAAGTTGAATTTAAAAGTCATAAATAAATAAAGCAAGAATTGTCCACATTATAAATTTAAATGACATGCTACATAAGAAAGAATTCTTCTTGTTAATATTAATAATTTTAAAAAGTATTCATATTATAGTGACTTTTCTACTTCGATTATATCAAAAACCATATACAAGGACAATAAATTATGAAATTTAAATTGTTAAATTATTAAATTGTATTTTGAAAAATAATGTCAGTATATTACACAAAAATTAATATTGAGTTAATAGAGTTAATCTACATTGATTATTTACTTTTTATTATACAAGAGAGTAATTGTATCTGACGTGAATACTGGGAATCTTTCTTGAAAGTAGATGTTCGAAATTAAAAACTGAGTTGCCCCTCTACCACTTAATTTTTCGTGCGTCTACTTTCAATAAAGATTCACGGTATATTACATTAGATATATTGTAATATATAATATAGGATATACCTTTGTCCTTCTTGAAACAGTGTGAATTCAGTCTCCGTGGGTTCGAGAACTGTTAAAAGGACACAAGAAAGATGCCTAAGGGAAGAGAGAGGTGGTAAAGTACCACGCAATCGTACTTCGCTCCATCCAACTCTGGTTTTACATATATCAATGCAATCAAAATATTTTAGAACATCATCAAATGATATCCAAAAAACGCCATCCGAAGCGCCATGTGGCATCAGCATTTCGCGCAATTGCGGAGTCCAAATTGGACTATCATCAGACCAATCACCTTTCCAACTGTAATGGCCCCAGGGATTGCGCAGTCGTAACAACCTTATTCCCTAAATTATTAGAAATATAATTATACAATTAAATATTTATTTTATTTACAAATATTTATTTATTAATATGTATCAAATAGTTTATATTGTGGAACATTTATCATTATCAAATTAAAGAAACATTATTTTTTATACAAAAAAGTACTGTTTATATTTTATTACATTATTATTACATTATATTAATGAATATCATTTTTATTCTAAACATATTACAATATATTTATACACAAATAAAAATCAATTAACATAATAATTTGTTGCAATACAGTAAGTGATAATCAAATCTTTGGCATTCATAATTTAATGTATTTAATACTTTATTGTCAAAAGCAATTATTTTAATTATAGAAATGGTATCTCACCTGAACATCTCTGACATCCAGAACAGAATAGGCATGTCTGGAATAAATATTATTCTCAGTTTCGCAGTTTTTAATTAGTTTTAATAAGGTTTGGCAAGTTTAGTTAGAATTATATTTACCGTGGTCTCAATCCTTTCCTCTGATATTCTTCTTCGTCAACCTTCATATTACCTCCACCACAACTAGCACCCATCAAGAACATAGCCTGTCTCGAGGACAACAATTGCGCCCAGATGAGATCTTTATCCAACTCATCTTCACTCGGAAGAGCCGACGGTTGAAGTGGTACACTTTCACAAGGTGCTCCAGTTAATGTAGCCAAACCCTCTATTGCACGACCTGAGACCAACGCCTCATAGCACCCATGAATTTTTGCAACAGCTTTTTCGATCAAAGGAACCCAAAGCTGTTTTCTTTTAGCCTATTAATAATGTCAGTAATTTCAATTTATTGCATGGATACAGTATTTGATAGTGTTATCACTTTCTTGAAATCGCTATAACTAGCCACATGCAGGTCATAAAAAATATAAAAAAGTAAAAAATGATAATGAAGAAAAAAAATTGTAAACAATCAATAAATTAATACTTCAGTCATCTGCGTATCTCTTATTATTATTAAATCACCTATTAAATATATATTCATATTTTAATTAAATATACAATTTTTTGCATATTTGATTATGTATGTTTAGTGAAATTCATTACTTTTTCTGAATGAATTATGTATATATAAAATTTTGTACATATTTCCCATAAATTCGTCAATTCAAATGCAATAATATAATATAATATGATATAATATAAAATTATTATTAATTATTGTAAATTATTTAAAATTAATAATTTAGTAATTGTACTATGTTTCTTAAAAAATTATGTTAATAAACGGTATTAAAATCAATCATACTTCAAGTTCCATCAATTATAAAAATTAAAAATAAATCCCCATCTAAATGCAATTTGTACATCAATTACCTGAGAATAAACAAGATGTCCCCTCTTATCACAAGGAAGTAAATCATCTACGAGAACTGTCGTCCACTTTCCATCTTTACACAGCCTGACTTGATACGCACCTTCAGGACAGGTTTCTCTCATAACGAGAACCCTCCTGACAAGTTCGTCACTCTCGGCTAATACAGCAAGCGCTGATAAAAGCCAACAATTTCCCAGAACACCTTGGGAAATGTCAGAGGGTAATGGTGTCCGAAATACAGCCCAAGGCAATTTTGAATCAACACTTGAGTCTACGTTGATTTGATGTGGTCTTCTCCACTGAACCACGTGATTATCTTTTGTCTCAGAAGGATTATAATATAATGATTTTGGTGCTGGTGGAAAGGAGTCATCTACAAATGGCTCATTTGTCTATAATAATATTTAATTTAAATTATAATTGGAACATTAAACTACAATTAAGTATAGATTTTTTTGAAAACAAATTTTTTCATATCCACGAATTTTGTATGAAGACAATTTAATTTATGTATGCACATACACATTACAATAATATTTAATTGGTTAAAAATTTAAGTTTTAAAACAAATATTTTATTTTAGGATAAAATACTAATACCAATTTTTAAAAGTGAAGTTACTGAAATAAGTTTTCATAGGTAATTTGTATTAATTGCATTGCTTAGTGTTTAAAAGTTTAGTATTTTAAAATTTAATTAAAATTAATGCGTTATATATATA
The DNA here is from genome assembly GCA_022817085.1 of Psilanteris sp. ZL-2020. NCBI lineage: Eukaryota > Metazoa > Arthropoda > Insecta > Hymenoptera > Scelionidae > Psilanteris > Psilanteris sp. ZL-2020. The sequence continues at coordinate 12,681 of JABFQC010004207.1, forward strand.
TATATAAGTATAATAAAGTAAGTATAAATAAATTTAACATAAAAAAAATGAGTATATATACATAATTTCATAAATATTTTAAAATGCAAATTCATAATACATCTTATAGTTTTTTATACACATATATTTATATTATTAAAAATTATAAATAACAATTTTTTAAACAAGAAAAAATTTATTTTAAATCAATTTGATACTTTGTTTTTTGTATTGAATTTTCAAAATAACTTATGTATATCATTTAAATATTAATTTACAGTTCTGAAGAAGGCCATCATTT
>JABFQC010004208.1:0-12956 GCA_022817085.1 Psilanteris sp. ZL-2020
ATAGTTATAGTTGACAGCGTTATAAATTTTGCCACTTATGTATTTTGTCCCTTACCCGAATATATATATATATATTGGTGGAAGTCACTCAGTTCATTATGAGTTAAATACAAAATAGTAATAATGCTTTCTTTCATGCAATATCCTGGTTTGTCAAGTCAATTAATTGCTGACAATTATTAAATACTTAATGATTATATACAAAATTATTATTGAAGTTACCTAAAGTATCTTTCCAACATTAAATGTTTACTTTATAAAATTAGTCTTTGCTTGATATAGTTACAAGTTTTGTTGAGATGGATCTTATAGTTAATGTGTTAATAATAATATGTTAGTAGAAAATCGACAAAACTTGTCAAGGAAATAATATAACAGAAACACACATATTTTAGATACAAGTGAATTGTATTTTTATGCAAAAGAATTATCAATTTTAGATTTTTGAAGTAATTTTTGTAAGTTACATAATAATACTATATTGTGAATGTATGTACTAAAAATAAGAAACTATATGAAAATGTAAATGTCATTTTCAAGTATTGAATTTTATAAAATGCGTTTCTGATGTTATTATATATACTTATAATGTAGTCGTAAAAGAAAAAAAAATGTCGAAAATGTTTTGAAAAGTCGTATATTGGCAAACTATGCTTTATAAAGCAAGGTTCTTTAATATTAATGAAAATATTTTAAATAAGTTAATTATAATTCAAAATTGGTAAAGCTATTAAATATATATGCTGATAGTTTGATTAAAAATAACATTTTTATTAAAGAAATTGATGATACTGATAATAAACTTATTATTAATGGATATAATTAAAATTCATTTATGTAAATATTTCCATAAATTGTATATACATATTTGTATAATAGAATCTCAAACGCATATATTAAATTCATATTCTTTTGGATAAAGTTATTATTATAAGATATGTAATTACATAATATTTATGTTTAAGGTTGTTAAAAAATACATGATTGTATATATTAGGATAAAAACATGTATAACGAGTTTGATTTTAAGTTTGTGAAATATTAAAATTGATGGTTAATTATTTAAATTAAATTAAAAAACTAATCCAATCACAAATGTTTTAATTTTGAAGTAAACTTTCAAAATTAATTTACAATTAATTTAGTAAATTACAATTATCAAAACTTGTATAAAAATGTAAAAATTATAAAAATATTATGTGTTTATGTTATTTAGTTATAAAATATGAAAGGTGCACTGTCATTAATGATTACTTTGTTTCTGTTTAATTGTCATTAGCTAACCTGACATATAATATTAAAACATTTATAACTAAGAATTAAAAATCAACAGAAAATATAAAAAAATAATACAAAATTAATCAGTAGATAAACATTGAATGATATTTATTTGATAAAAGTTAAAAATTTAAAAACTTCAATTCATTTACACAAAAATGGTTAGTAAAAGAATTATTTTATTTCCTTTATCATTCAATGGAATTTTTGTATGTATATATATTTACCAAGATATATATATAGATCATTTTTAGAAATGTGATTTTTCTTGTCTGAACTAAGTTAATTGTATTTTATCAGATCCGACTTCATTAAAGTTTTATAAATCTTAATTATTAAGGACTGAACAATCAGAATAATCAATATTTTCGTTAATGCTGACGAAACTCGAAAAGTCTGAAAATACTATCAATAAGCTTTTAATACGGATAATATTGATGACACGCTTTCTAGAAGCACATATTTACTATCACATTAGTGCAAATCGTTTAACTTAAGTAAAATTCTGATCTAAATATAAATTTTCAATAAAACAGTCAAGTTAAAAGACAATATTTTTTTAGATTTCTTTAAATAAAGTTTTATATCTGCAAAAAATATAATATTAATTCATTGAATAGTTAATTTCGAAATAAGTTAAATGTTAAAAGACATTTGCAAAACACAATGCGTACCTAATTAAGAGGTAAATCAACTTGAATTCAAATATGGCTTATTAAAATGATTCAAAACGTTTATAAATTGACAAACAAACTTGAAACTTCGATCGATGGCTCGTTTTCCACAGATAATGCCTTTATTTGTGTAGTTTCTGTTGCTTTTCCTTCTTACAATGAAGTATACCCATTGACTCTCGCGCAACCTTTCCTCATCAATAAAAAATAAATGCTCCATTATCTACATTATTTTTGTCTCTTATTCACATTCCATAAAAACCAACGGAAGTTACATGAAACAAGCTGAAAAACGTTCAAAGTAAATTTTTAGCGAATGGTACTTAAATTTCTATTCACCACTTATAATTCTGCAATTCCTCAATGCTCACATTATTTTGAAAATGTACAACATCGGTAGTTAGAACTTTTACCATAACGTTTGTAACTGTACCCAAGCACAACTTCATAACATTGCATGAAAGTTATACAAGTTGATCACCATACTTTTTACAATGTCCATTTCTCAGCGTTCACTTTGCTTCCAAAAAATATTCCTTTCTTTTTCTAGCGACTTACCTCTGAAAAATGAAATTATTAAATATAAAGATGTTTTTCATAGTTTTTGGTATCGTTCGTTTCGAACATTGGAGGGTTAAAATGACAGTCGATACATGATTTTGAAACTTTTATTCAAGTAGAAGATCGTAAAAATGGCGTTCGCTGATTCTTGCATTATTATTTTTTTGTTTGTTTTTTTTTTGTTTTGTTTTTTTTTTTTCAAAGTTTTCCTTCACCTGGGTAGGCTTTTTTATTCTGTTCATCTCGATAAAAGACAATTAAAAAAAATATATAGAGGACGGTGGAGGGGAATAATTTGAGGATTTGAAAGGCATTTTTTGGTGCCGTTCAAGGCGAGAAGAGGAAAATTGGTGGGAATAACAAAACAGGAGGCGTTGTCGCGACGCGCCGAAACGGTCAAACGCGGACGGCTTGTCTCAGAAAATGTTCACTTATTTGTTAAAAATTGTTTGCTTCTTAGTTTTGTTTTGTTTTTTTCTTTTGTTTTGAGCTTGCTTCTTCAAGTCCTTTTAAGATTTTTTTATGTACAAATAGATGCGGAACAGTGTCCCTAGTTTACATCGTTTTTGTTCATTCAATCTTTTTTGGTTGTTATCATTATTTTTTCTTCGAAACAAAATTAGGGATTGATGTTTGATTTGCACAGCATCAAATGAAATTGTTTTGCTCATTTCCACAAATTTTATTTCCTTTCCTAAATATAATTTATGCTTATGATTCCTGATGTATAAATAAAGCTTTGCTTCAAAAACTGATGTTTTTTTATATGATTTGTATACTTTTTAGTTTGCTATAGTTCAGTTATGCTTTGTTTACTTTATGAATCCCACATCTTCTCCACTACTCCACATTCAGCTTGTCTTGTTTAAGTGTGTCTGGAATGAAGACTGACCTCGGTTTTTGAATGAAAAAGAACATTCAGTATAAACGTACTAACTATGACTAAGTACCACCATATTGTCGCATTTATAATGTACATTACGTCGCATCGACTGTCAACTGTATACACGCACCTGCATGTAAATGTGCTAGAGCTTTTCCTGGAACAAAAAGAGATTGTTCGTTGCCGCAACGGCTACCACATTTTCAGAAGGGTGCCATGCTGTGTGCAGGATCTTTTTATTGAAGTCCAGACAATCCACGCTGATCTCGTCCTTTTTACGTTTACCACCTGTACACACCTGTAATTTAATCCAAAACATGATTGTGATTGCACTTTCCACCAGGAATTGAAAAAAATATATTTGATGTGTTATTAATGCCTCTTCATCTATGATTCCATTATAAAATATAAAATTTGAAAAATGTATTATACACAATTTAAAACATTATATAACTGTGTTATTTTTATTTAATAATTTATTTGGTATCAAACATTTTCATACTGTATATTTTATTAACATTAAAGTGAATAGATTATATTAATGAATATTACACAATAGAAAATGACATCAATAATACATTTCAATTACAATAATTTATCAAGTATTTATTTGATAAATGATTTATTAATATCTTTATAAACGTTCATTAATATTAAAATACAAAATAATTCAAGATAGAATAAGGAATTGAAGCTATTTTTATATAGTAACTTTTTAATAATTACAACATATTATATATATGTTGTATATATAATATATTACAATGAATTCGGTTTTTACATTTCTTTTTGATGAATTATAAATGTAAAAATTAAAAGTTTGGTTTAAAATAAGTAGATATTATAATTTTATTTCATATATATTAATTAAAAATTATTAAATTGTCATAATATAAAACAAAACTAATAATAATAAATTTCTACGAGTGTTTAATTTGATGAATACTTTTATTCATAAAGTACTGATTTAAATACTGGTCATTTATACATAAAGTTTTTTTTAAAATGCTCTTTTTATATAATAGTATTCTTTGTATTTTATTATTTATGGAATTTTATTTTGAATAAACTACATTAGTATAAATTAAAAAATGAAATTAAATTAAATTTTATATTTTTCAAAATTTTCTTATACCTATGAAATATAATCATAATTTATAAAATAAAATTAATTAATAATCAAAATAAAGACCATTACGTACTAATTTGGATCAACATAAAATAAATATGGATTATATTTCCTTTACAACTAATGAAACATACATTTATCACCATTTTAAATATATTGTATAATATATTAATAACCAAATAAAATGTATTTAAATTAATTAATATACATTTATCTTTTTTTTAATTTTCAATTTATATACTAATACAAAATTATAAATATTATTATAATTAAAATTCAAATTAAAAAAAAAAAAAAATATGTATATATATATAAAGTATACCTTGCGAGGTTTTAAAAGCGTTTTTGCTTTCACAATATCCCGAGCAGCTTCCAATGTTAAGTCGCGTTTTGTAGTGCGATCAAAAACACGGAAGAAATTGTTGTATGATCCAGTCATAATTGCCGAATCATTACCACTCCAACAACACTCGAACTTATCAAATATACAGTCATTTTCATACAGCGAGCACAGTTTGGATCTCAGGTACTCGTGTACCTAAAAAAAATTAAATTAATACCAAAATTAGGACATAATTAGTATAACTACTCATAATTAGTATAAATACTATTTTTAACTGTAGAAATATATTATATATCCAAATGTATCAATATAATTTCTATAATTTCATAAAGGTTTTTAAAATAACAAATGTTTGATATAAATTTAATATTAAATATTTTGATAATACTTGTATCTTGTCAATTACATGCATCTATAATATATACGTTTTAATAAATTGAATAAAGAATGCAAAAAAAAAAATAATTTTATAATAATACTTGCAAAGTTAAGCTTTTATATTCTTAAATCCTTCATCAAATTAACAATAAATTCTACGATAATGTTAAATAATTTAAACCTAACACTTACAGGATAACATTCAATAGGTTTTGATTCCATGTGTAAGTCCCAAACTTTGACACTAAGGTAATCACGACTAATCATATATCGCCCCGAATTGCTCAATTTCACATCACTTATACTAGAAATGATTTCAGAAAAAAAGCTTCGGTTAGTTGGATCTTCAGGCTCTTCAAAAAGTTTGCTATGTCGATCACATAGAGCTGCAGAGCGCATATCGCACAATCGAATAGTACCCTTGCTGCTGCTGTATACTAATAAATTACATTCTACAGGATGAAATTCAGCCGCTGTAATAACCTCGGTCAGTTCTTCCATATTAGTCGGCTTTATATCTACGATATCTGTTTCATATGTTAATAGGAAAATTATATTTTTTTAAATTTTAATTAATTTTATAAATTATTACTTTCTAATAAAACTATTCATTTTATTGTCATTCAACTATAACACATTTATATATTTCTTCTTATTTTACTGACTATAATGGCCATTTTTATATCTTATAATTTAAACAACAAAGAAAAAAAAAACAAATATATAACAAATTTCTTTAATTTTGATCAAGTAATTACTTTAAATAACATTTATATAACATTAATTTATTTGCATTATTTTAAAAAAATAACAATTATTCAACAAATTGGATTACACGAATAGAACAAAAGATATAATGCTAAAATTGCTACTAAAAATCATTTGTAATAAAACGTATGTTATTTCATTTATTACCATTATTTTGTAAGCTAATATAAATAAATTTACTATTAAAAAAAATTTAATATACATTATCTTATCGCATATATAATTATAATATGTTGATTTTTATTAAAAAAGGATACTAAAACTTTGATCAGTTATTTCTAGATGCCACAAATTAATCCTTAGGTCATCTGCACTAAGATACGTTTCCTGATCACTATTAACACTTATACTGTTTATATGGTACGTGTGTGCATTGGCAAAAATTCTCCTCGGTGATGCCTCCACCGTCAGTTCCATTGGTTTTATTGTTGGTACCTATAACAATCAACAATTATGATTATAATGCAAATATTAAAATATATAGTGAGCTGTTTAAAATACTACATAATTTAAAGTATAATTATTAATCAATTTTCATAAAAATCTGCAAATACTACAACAAAATTAATCAATAAAAATATGTTTTCATTCTCAATTTTAATTATGAATTATTCATATTATAATTAAGTAAAATTATCCATTATTATTGAAGTATTCAAATACAATACAATACAATACCATTTATTATTCAAATAGATACCTACATTAAAATATGTAAATAACAAAAATATTATTATGTTCATATTTAAAACAAATATTTCATTGTTTATAAAGCTGTAATATTTTATTATAATAATAAATCGTATTCAATTACATATATAATTATTTTACTATTTACATAACACTTATAACACAATAAATAAATATGAATATATTAGTTATATATTTCTGATAAAATATGTAATCCTTTAAACGGTTTTAAAAATGTTAATAAATGAGTAATTATGTTCAGAATATCGATGATATTAAAATCATCATCAAATATTAAAACTGTGATTAAAATTAATAAAATTCAAACTAGTTCCTAATTCAAATAATATGCAAAATAGTCTTAACTTACCCTTAAAGAGGTAATGCATGTTGGGTCGCGTATCGCGCCGTTTTCCTCTTTTGTATTATATCCTTCGACTCGTTTATCTCTTTCACTAACTTTCCATAACTTAATTGTCTTGTCGTTCGTCGAAAGTAAGAAATGAGCTGGGTTTTTCCGCTTTAACCACCGAATTTTGTTGATCTTTTCTTCTATTTCTAAAGACTTCAGGTAATCGAACTCCGGTTCGTGGCTTTGGAAGGTGCTATACACATTGTATTCGCCTCGCTTTGGAGTACTGTTTTTACTCTAGAAGGGTTAATTTTTTACATTAAGACTGCATTATACTAAAGTATTTATTAAATTCATCAAGAAGCATACACTTTGAAATAATAATATATTATACTTTAATATAACATTAATAAGTTTAGCATTATTTTATATTGATATAGGATTGTTTTAATATTTTCATACTCTATAAATTATTATTCATCATTTTGATTTGGTAATTTATGTTTACATAATTTGTGATTTAATCAAACGGTTATTATTCTTAAGACATTTAAAATAGCACTGTGGCATTAGTATACAATTAAGAAATTATGAATAGGTGATTAAAGTAATAATTAGTATTCAACTCACAATTGGATCTCTTTGAAATATAACTACACGACCACCCTTATCACCAGTTGCAAGGAGGTCACCATCATGGTTAAATTCAACACAAGAAATTATGTCAGCTGAAAAGTAAACATAATTGAACATTATTATATAGAAATACAAAAAAGAATATTTTTATTATAAAAGTCTATTAGAAAGATGTTTAATATAAATATATATTAATGATTTTAAACTATTTATCTATTATAAAATTAAAATATATTATACATAAAAAGAATTATGAAATACTGGTGAAATTAAATAAATATTAAGCTTTATTAAGATTAACTAAAATGACATGGATAAATTATTTTATTGTCATATAATTATACACTCTTATCATCGTTTTCATGTTTAATAACTAATATATCAATTTAATTATATATTATTATTAATTATAAATTAAATTAATTTCTTAATTTAATTTAGTATAGTTACCTTCAGTAACATCTTCCTCCAAAGTTCCTTTAACCTGTGAAAAACACCACTGAATGTCACCATTACCTGAAACAAAAATAATTATTAAAATTAATAATTTATTTGAAATTGTTTACTACAATCATAGAAATTATATTTCATTAAATGAAAGATTTTGATTGGCTCCAAATCATAATTAGGCAAATTTACAAAATTTTAAATGAGTTCAATATCAATTATTATTAATTTTATTTATGTGCATACAATGAATTAATTTATATTTTCTTTTTTATTTAATATTTTGATTTATATTTTTTATACATTTGATATTCAATTCTGTAACAAAAATATATCAACAATTATTAATAAAATTTAAATATTTATATATATACACACACATATGTATATGACTTCTTCAATTGGACTCGAATATTGTTTGAAAATAAAATATGTCGTAATAAAATGTATTACATTCGTACATTCAGAAGACAATTTATTTTTAGGTGAAATTCAACATTTAGATCACATTATTGATCAGAAACTAAAAAATGTTATATTATTATAAGGAGCTTTAACTTAGTGCCAATTATAATCGTTTATACATTCCAATTTTAAACATTTACAAATTTAAAGAAACAAATAAAACTTGTTTTTAAATTCATTTATATATTACATATTAATTTAACAATCTTTTTATCACGTTAATCATGAGGTAATTATGCAAAGTTTAAATTATGATTTATAATTAATAAATATGATATTTTAAAAATACAACCATTTCCATCTGAAATATGGTTAGTATAGGTTATTTTTTTGATAATAATGATTATCTGATAAATATACCATAAGTGAAACTGTTGTGATTTATTATCTTCATAATTGAATAATGTTGACCATCTGCCAATTGTTAACACTTATTTTTCACAAAACGTCAAGATAAATTTTATAAAAATAATAGTTAAAACTGAATATTACAACGGAAAAGACCCAACCAAAATATTGATGGTTTAATGTCTACAAGGACAAGTCATTGAATAACAGTTAGTTTTGAAAAAAAATTATACAAAATGAAAACTGTATGTTTCTCAAATATATTATAATATTAATTATGACAAAAGAAAATTAGTATAAAAACTATAAATATTAATGAATATTAGGAATGACACTTTTAGAAACATTAGATTTAATATTGCAAGCTAATAATGTAACAATTGATGTGTGGTCCAACTTATAATATTTTATATATAGAAATGACACGTAGCAAACTGTACTTTAGGTGGTGACTTTTTAATCTTAATATTAAGAGTATAATGTAATATAATTGATAATAATACATTTAATGTTTTGTAAATCTAAATAATTTTTAAATTAAAATTGTTAAAAAAATGAGTATAACATTTTTATTTTACTCATGTTTTTATTAAAATTTGTAGTAATAAAAAATGTTTACTTTCATACTTTAACTGTATATTAATTATTTACTTTTAAAATATTGTATAGAATTATACAATAATCTGTATTACATTATGTATAATTTATTTACATTATTAACTGAATAAACACAATTATCTTTAATTCTTAATGGTTTTAAATAAATTAATATTTAATATTTTTATTAACAATTAATCTCATTAATGTAAAGGATAATAAACATATTAGGGAAATTCTTAAAAGGTTTATTATATGACATTTCGATACTCAACAGATATAATTTTAATAAAAATAAATAAAATATTACAATTAGACACAAATAATTAAATACTATTACAAAATTTATTAAAAGAGACAAATAAAAAAAAAGAAAAACAAATATGCATGGATAATAAAATTATAAAAGAGAAAGCGTTTATAATCAAAACCATATTCATTATATTTCTACAAACATAACCTCATTTTCTTAACATTACAATTGAAAGAAACACAAATTACACTATAAACATTTAACAAAATATCTGAAAAAAATTAATAAATTTATTGAAAAAGCCAATTATTGATCGAAGTTGAAAATGTCGAAAAAACTGATGTTTCCATCGCCGGGCGTCAAATGATTCATTTATAGGTTAGTTTTCGGTTCGACCACCTTGCTCAAAAGCACAAGATCGAGGTCCCGAAAAAATTAAAAAAAAAAAAAATAAAAAAAAAAAACGCAAGCGTGCAATATGATTGAAGTAAGATTCGGTCATGAGACTCGGAGAGGTGTGTGTTTTTGGTTATTACTTGAACTCTCCGCGCAATCCATTGTGCCAGAACGCCGCGTTCGGCGATGGTCGCATCCGGGTGGGGGTTTGCGCCGCGATGCGGAAGTTTTGGGCCTCGGCGTCGGGGACGCGCTCTGGTCGCGCGGAGCCACGGCAACTGGGTCAAGGTTCGATTTGGCGCGGTGCGTCGAACAGACGTCTTCGGCGTTTCGTCAAGAAGTTCCGAACTCCGATGCGAAACGCCTTCTGGGGGAGGGGGGCGTCACGTCTTTGTCCTTCGACTTCGTCCGTCTCTTTTCTTCAACCTATCTCAATCTCACTCTTTTTCGCCTCCTATCTCTCTCTTTCGCACGTCTTTCTATCTTTTTCTATTAGCTTCTCAATTTCTTTATCCGTCTCTCTTGCTCTTTCGCTTTGCGTTCTCGGTAATTTCAATTTTCGTTCTCGCTGGTTTTGAATAGAATCCGTGCTTTTTTCCCTACTCCTTTTTTTCCGGCGAAAACAAGTGGACGCGACAAACAGCGACGATTTGAGTTTGTTGTCAATGCGAACAATCACGTCGTCTGGATGACCGGCTCGTGCTTGATCGCCGTTTGTCGGCGTAACGTCACGCAAGCTGACGACTGCCGCGTTGGTCGCGCGGCGTTCTGTCGCAATTCGAACGTGCTGTTGATGTTCGTTGTCGCGCTTCACCGTCGTCGGAAAATAAGACCACTCGCGCGCACACGATGCACAGCGACCGCCGCGGTACGACTATTCGCGCGTGACGTCACGAGGTCGCGACTGCTAGCGCCACGGTAACGCCATTTTGGTGGGACGTGAATGAAGGAGTGAGACGCGCGCCAGTACGCCGCAAGAAGAAAGCGCGGGACGTGCAAATCGAAATTAGGGATACCCGCATGTCGCGTCATGATATAATAATATCATTTTTATTATTTTTATGTCGAAAGACAAAATATAAACATTGTTTATATTCTTAGCAACAATGTCCGATTGTTCAATGTTGAAATACAACTACAATAAAGAAATCGATATTATATTATATATTATATAAGAATATTAGCTTTTAATTTATTTGCTCTTAAAAATTAAAGTTATTTTTTAATCTCGGCAAATTATTACAAATATTATAATACTGTATTTATATAATTTATCTTACGCTAAAACATTAAAATAATTATCACTATTCTTATATACATACGTAATGACGGTTGATCGCATCATCTTGTAGTAACAATCCACATATTGTAGATTATAATGAATAATGTATATAAAAAAAAACTACTCGAATTACAACTATACAACTACTGTCTCAAATATTACATATTTTCCGATTCAAATAATTTCTGATCCTTGCATTTTGTTTCCTTCGGTTCTTCCGTTAATTTCTCCACTTCAATGCGTGTGATAGTAAAAATGCGCTAAAACCACGTCCATTAGAATTAATTTTGCAAGTAAAGTTTTATTCTCCAAAACTTGTTATTGTTTCAGATCGTGATATATATCTTTACGAGAAGCTATTAAAACCCATATATTACAAGTTCGAATTTCGCAACGAAAAAGAATTCGCTTTTAGTCGAAATTACGTAATGCCGTTCAATTGCAATAAATGTTTTAAAAGCCATAATAAACTATTCATCTTTTTCAAAAGCCACCGACGCATGACATAACCGCGGAATTTTTACATTTAAGCGATATTTCGTTGCAAAAATCACGGGTTAATAGAATTAGATTCGCAATTCGGATGGATCCATATGTGTATTTATATATATACCGACTACCGTGCTACACACAATATTATACGGTACCATAAAATTTTACGATAGGTGTATAGTGCTCTCGTTGCAAATTTGCGAAATTAATGCCTAGTTAACAAGGGTGAAGAATTTACGCATTCTCTTTAAATTGATTTATTATTTTGATATAACGTCGATAATTAAAATACCAGCGCGTGTCATTGTCATTGTTTTAAAAAAATATGCTGGTTTTGATGCCGTTGACATAAACAGATTAGTAGCAAAGTTTATTTAAATATCATACGAGCATTAATTGCGTGACCTCAAAGCAGTATATTAGATTTCGACAAATGGTTTATTAATAGGCAAATAAGCCTAAATGGTTTGTAGTCGACAATGTTTGTTTATGTTAATTGAAATGCGTTGCATAAAGTAGAAAGCGGAACAAGAAAAACGGATTTGACTTTATTATATATAAAGGTGTATAATATAAATTATTTACCATAATTATATATGTAATGCAATGTAGCGTGTGTTGAATGCAGTAAAATTGTAGATATTAAATAGACGTTTGGACGTATATATGGATACGCGGTGGTCAGATTCAAATTATTCTTTTAACAATTGAATTAAGATTGTTGAAATTTTTAATAATAAAAATGACGTTGGTCGAGGTTACAAGAGTATAAGTTTTTAAGTTGCCCGGAAAAGAATAATGATATAACTCCAACACAAAATGTCCATATTGACTATACGGTGTTGATTCAACACAGAAACTTTGTAAAACTAAAACGAAAACAATTTGTTGGAATGGAAATAATGGAATTCTAAGCAAAAATAGACGCTGTGTTTATAAACACGGTATGTCTAAAACAGTACACACACACACACACACACGCAC
>JABFQC010004209.1:0-12955 GCA_022817085.1 Psilanteris sp. ZL-2020
TGTATCTGCAGTTTTTCTGTATATTATTTAATTGTTTAACGTTTTATTTGATTAATTTGTCATTCTATATAATAAAATTATTATACGTATGGTAAAAATAATCACAGAGAAATATTATGATATTTTAAAATCCATTCATATAAAAGTCGAAAAAATTATATTAGTATATCATTAATTTTTCAGACAGTATGGTAAAATGTCATGGACGGTTAGTTTGGCATTTAAATCAGTTAACCTCATCATCATAGGTAGTAAAATAGTTTGCCACTAAGCGGCGCAATTATTCTCAAAAGTATATGAATTTGATGTAGAGTAGTATATATAAATTTTAAAAACTATTTATAAACTATAAATTGTTTAGTCTTGTTTATAAACTAAATTACAATAATACGACAAAAATCGATAATAAAAAAATTGATAATGAAATTGACTTAATATCAGCTTTAAACAAAAGTAGAGTTTATATTTTTTAATGGCTTATTATTATAAGCAGAAAAATTATTAATAAATCAGTGAAAAATTATTATATGTTTTCTAATATTATTGCCGTTGTTCAAGTGTAAAGTTTCGAGACAGTATGGTCATTTTTTCTTTGGGTTATTGTAGGCTTTATTTTACATATTTAAAAAAATTATTGACCGTATTGAATAAATACTTATAAAAATGGAACAATCAGTTATACTCATTTATTACCATACTGTATTGAAACTAAGTTGAGACATAACATCTCTGACTGCATTTCTATAAAATATGGTAATTTTAGACGGAAAATACATACATTTTTTGATATACTTTTTTATCCGTGTATATATACTGATAAATATATATATTAAATAAAAATTTATATAAATTTTGTACCGTACGAAGTAAATACTATAATTTGAAAGATTTGCAATTATTTTTAAAATTCATTATTACATTATAAATAATGAAGTAACATTTATGAAAAATTAAACGCAAATTTCATTAAACCGATATCAGTGACTGGCACAATAGTATGTGCAATGAAAAGAAGTTGATAAAACATTATCAAGAATGTTATATGTACAATATATTCATAATGGTTAGTTTTTTCACATTAAAATATTATCGTTTTATATTAGTGTAGCAATCTTAAGTATATAAAAGTAAAAACAAAAATCAAAATAAATAATATAATTCAATTTCTATAAAGAATTAAGAATTCATCAAAGAGCGTTACATTTGCTTAATCAGTGTAATATATTAATAATTTTAATATACTGAGATTTTTTTATTGGCAGAATTTATAACTTAAACGTATTTCATACTGATGTAAGAAAATTCTAGAGATTCATAAGAAGATCGTCAATTTATCGACGTCGAGTATAAAATTGGATTTATACGAGTGTGAATGCAAAACGGAGGTATTGAATGAGGATGATGAGTGATAGGATTAAAGTTTTGCTTTTGTGAGATAGGTTTGAAAATTTGGTGTAGCGTAAAGCAAAGTCACGTGGGAGAGCGATATACATATATATCTCTATAAATTAATTCAGACGTTTATAATGACGAGGTAGTCTTGTTTGTTCCATTGTCGCCATTTTACATTTTGGCTTGTCCTGTGGGGTTTCCACATCAATACGACACCGGTCACAATTATCTGCTAATCGATATTATCGAATCTCTTCTCAACTTTAACATTGGCTTAATATTGTTTTAAATAGATCGCAATAGTAACCGCGTCGGTTTTGTAAATAAGTAATGCATATATAAGTATTTTATTAATTTCAATAACTTTGATGAAATGATTTAAAGTAATTATAGTAAAAAATATGTTAAAATTTAACTTATTGTTAATTAATTAATTTTTGTTATTTATTAGCAATAGGTCTTTTATATAATAAAATATTAACTTGTTTTATAGCATAATTTAAGATTTTAAATATTATAATTCATTTATATTTAAATAACAAAGTAAAAGTTCCACGTTTTATTATAACATGTAATTACAAATATTTGAATAAATAAAATCACACTCATTTATGTATATCACAATAAATTATATATTTAGATGTTTTTACATATATTGTTCACATTAAGTAACTTCAGAAATGATAAAGTAATATATTTTTAAGCAAAAAATTCATAATGAATCTCTAACATATAAATAGTGGAAAACTTATATCGATGGATAAAAGACAACATTACTTATTTGGATATCTAATTTGAAATAAGTAATTAATTTTTATAATAACTTTTGTAATAATTTTTGATTTTTGATCAATTTGATAATTGACTCTTAATTACGTAATTCGTGTGCTCCTATAGTTATAAGCGCATATCTAAGTTATAGAAATTTTTAATAAGCATAATTATTATATTTTTCAAATTCACCAATTTTCATAGAGTGAACATCCACACCTACACTGTAAAAACTGGCGTTACAAAAATGTCTTCAGTTCAGACATTTTTATAGAAAAGATATTATAAGTGTCTTATTATTAGATACTATTTATGTCTTTTGCATGAAAATGTCTCGGTTCAAGACACTTGTTTTAGTAGTGTAAGACATTAACAGTTTTGAGTCAAGGTTTTATTAGCAGTATACTTGAATTTATATATTTTAAAGCAAATGTTTGTTTGATTCTAATTACTCTGAGAGGTATTTTAAAGTTCAACATAGCAGGAAGAGACTGAGAATTTATTTTATTATTACATAGATTATATATAAATTTAAAATCATTACCAACTCTTAATGATTTAAGGGTGGGTGTTTTAGAAATTGTGGATACTAACGAATAGTTATGATTGATGATAGGATCAGGCAGATTCAGTTTAAAAGCAATCATCCTGAAAAATCTATGCTGAACCGATGCCAGCTTTCTAATATTGCATTGAGTATAGGGAGACCAAATGATCGTTGAATATAAAAGTAAGGGTCTAACTAAAGATATGTAGAATGAACGACACTGCTAGTCTTTAAAATTTTAACAATTTCGTCTTACCAAACCCAGTTTTTGCAATAATTTTCTCACTATAATATCTATATCTTCATTAAATGTCATCTTTTTATCAGATAGGATACCTACACTAATAGAATTCTGTTACTATAATCGCAGTTAGAACGACGTCGAAATTTAAATAAAATAAATTGACCGCGTAAAGTACAAATTTTTTATCTAAAATTGTAAGACTTAATTGCTAAAATAGACAATTGAATACAAAAATTGTATACACACCCTGCATTATTGGTAACACGCGTATGAAATTATTCGAAAATTTAGCGAAAAGCGCTAAGATTAAGTTGCGATTTGGGTAAAACTCCGCCCCTTTGTCATAGGTGTCTGCAATAACAATGTGTGCGTCTAACAAATGTCGTGTCTCATATTTATTTCCAATATATTTATTTCCTTTTATAAATAAATGAATTCTCGAATTAAAAATTAACAAAATATAAATAAATTTTGCTTAATTTTAGCATTCATTTTGTTTTTACTTCACTGCAAAAACTAGCGCCTTAAATTAAGATACCTTTTATAGACAATTTTCAGTTATTCGCTTACGAATAACGAATTGTCAATTTTTAAGACACGTCGACTTAATTTCAAACGCTGTGCCTTAAAATAAAATATTAAAAAGATTTCTGTTTTTACAGTGTTACTGATCTTTTATATTTATTATGTATTTTTGTGCACATCTATACATCTTTACGCTAGAATTATCGCTATTTCAAAACTTCGCGCCACAAAATTGTTTGCTGCTTACGCACACGTACATATTCTTGATGCATACACAGATGACAAAGGGTCGGAGTTTTACCTAAAGCGTAACTAATCGGCTTGCGATATAGGTGGTGCTCGGGACTACAATATTTGCATAAATTAGTGACAACAGAAGTATCGAATCGTTACAATTTTGGAAACTGAATATGTTTTCGATTTTAAGGTTATATGGGTATAATTTAAGGTAAGACAATTATCAACACGCCAGTCATATATATAATTTAAATAATCTTGAA
This sequence comes from Psilanteris sp. ZL-2020, assembly GCA_022817085.1. NCBI lineage: Eukaryota > Metazoa > Arthropoda > Insecta > Hymenoptera > Scelionidae > Psilanteris > Psilanteris sp. ZL-2020. Next base: position 3,980 of record JABFQC010004209.1, read on the forward strand.
TTATTACCAAATAAACCTCATCGTGGATGCGGATTTATAAATCTTCAAGTCATCAGCGAATAATAAAAATTCTAATATAGATATTATGCTGTTCTTTATAATTCTTCAAACAACCAATTGTCAACATATAATACATAGTTAGACTGTCTGTTATTACAAACACTCTACTTACATATTTATACATTTTAGAATGCTTGCTTATGCGCATTAAAATACGTATATTTGTGCTTTCGTCAACCATATTCTAAATATTACGTGACCAATGTGACACTACACGCTTGTAGGTGTAAACTTAAAAAATATACTTAATGGGTGGTAAATTATAAATAAACTCATGTTTTAAAATATATTTTATTATATAGGACAATTTCACGATGTAAAAAATTAGTATGAAAATCAAAAAAAAAAAAAAAAAAATTTGCTTAAGAAAGAAAATTCTTTTTTGCTTTATTAGTAATTATTCATAGATTTTCCAGTTCACAGATAATTTCAATAAAGTTTCAAGAAAAAGAACTTCATACACAGACTCGGATTGTTTTTAAATATATTTATTATTATATTAATAAATTATTGTATATATCAATATAATAAATATGTTGTTATAATATATAATGTAATAAATTCAGATATTATTATGATATGTATTATGATAAAAACGACATCGTTCTATTAATAGCGTTATCAACATTCCATCCCAGCAAGCCAAGCGGGCTATAAGATACGAGAAGAAAGGGTAATTTCCAAAATACCACGTCCACAACATGGGATCGCAAATGTTGTTGAGTAAAGTCTAAGTAGAAACAGGTATCCTGCTCCTGCAAAGAGGAATCGGGTGATTGGAATATGATCACGATGTTTAAAGAAGTATACTCGGCTGACGGATCTGCCATATGCAAACACTTACGTTAACAATAGCGGATAGTGCAAGTCGGCGGAATCACAGTACCTAAGAAGTTGACGGTGTGACTCTTGACATTGCTTTACAAATTTCGGATGTCAAAGTCACTTATGTTAATAGAGATAGACATGAGAGATAGGCATCTCATTTCAATATTTCTGCTGTCGATTTTAATTATGCTATCAATCTCTTTTAAATTTCATTAATTATTATGATTTAATTCAACATAGTGACATTGTAAACGTGAATGGTAATTTACTAGATTTAGTTTTCTCATTTTTTTTAGAACAACTATTACAGAGGAATATAATGTACACCCACTTCCATCGATTCCTCACTCCGGTGTTTGCGGCTTAATAGTTTTAACTTTGTACCGTCAGTGCTAAGTGTTTGATAGCGGAAATTTTAAAGTTTTAAAGCGTAATAAGTTTTAAAACTAACTTATAATATTTAATAAAATTGAATTATATTTAAATGAATTTAAGATATAACAAGTAAAATAAATACAATTATTTTACTGATACTTTACTTTACTGATATTTTACTGATATATATAATATTAGAGAAATTCACTAAGTTTGTTTATTTTACAAAATCAAAACATAAGTATACATATTTGAAAAGAGAATATAAATGTCTAAGTATATTGTTTAAATAATAAAATTATTATCAGTATTACTATAAATTAATTTTAACACGCAATTTAATCTGTTTAAAGTACATTATTAATTTATGTACATTATTATTTGTTAAACAAATATTTAAAGAAAAAATATTGATAATATATCTATAATTAAATGATGATAAATTAACCAATAAATACAGGTGATTTTTTTGTGCAATTTATAAATTTGCATACATAGTTATATTATTACGAAATAGTATATTACAGTACGATGTTTTACGTACCGGCGCAGCGTGCTGAAAGTGGAACTAAAAATATTATAGGAAATAATTGTTTGAAATAATTGACTTGAGTAATAATAGAAAATTAATATTACATAAATAACATATTTTAAATTAAATTTAATAAATAATAAAATTCTTCAGTCTTCAATCAGATTCTAAACTTCTTTATAAACAAGAATTCTCTGCCACACGCTGTTTCTGATGATGTAATATATAGCATTCAGGATCATGAATTTGTTTAACTCTTTGCAAATAAATGTAGTAGAGTTTTTTGATGATACCCGTAATTGTTCTATAGCAATATATATTTTATTTTTTCTGACATGTTAGATTGATGTTTGGTCATGGAAGAATTTCCGCAAGTTTGGAAGACAGCCATTGTACATCCCATTTTTAAATCAATTGATAAAAATATACTATCTAATTATAGATCCTTGATCATTATAGATACATTTCCTAAATAATTAGAGAAGATCATAACTTTAAAGATTCCTCCATATATTGAACAACATCTCTTTAATGTACAACATGGCTTCAGTGTGGTAGCTTCACATCATCAAAACTAATTTACTTTAATAGATATCTTTATACGAATATAAATAAAAATAACGAAGTTGATTAAGTTGACTAATTTAGGTTTTAATGATTATTTTATTAGCTGGATCTAGTCATATCTGAGCAATCGAAGTTACACTGTAAAAATAAGGACAGAGTTTTCTTGCTCTTATATTAGGTCTGCTGGAATAATTTTCCAGATTGTATATCATTTTGCGAGATATTAATCTACGTTTAACGTAAGGCATTAAACTTTTTATATAATTGACGATCCGATTGATGTACCCGAAATTCAGAATGACCTTTCCCGTTTCTCAAATTGGTGTACAATTAACCAATTGATAATGAACGTGAATAAGTGCAAAGTGGTGAAGTTTACTAGAAACAGATCTATTGTTAATTTTGATTATAAAGTTGATAATGTATGTTGTGCAGAGTTAATATGATACGCGATTTGAGTAGTTCTTATTCTTCGGATGGATCTTTCAATAGACACATTTTAGATTTTATAACTAGAGCTTATAGGATACTAGGGTTTATTGGAAGATACGACATATAATTTCGTAATTCTAATACATATCGAAAGTTGTACATCTTGCTGGTCAGATCCCTGCTTTAATGATTTTCAATAGTATGGTCTCCATATACTAAATTAACATCTTGGACATATTGAAAGAGGGAATCGTAAGTTTTTGCGAATATATGCGTTTAAAATTTGATTATTTAGTAATATATGTAAATTTGAAATTTTAGCAATTAGGCGTTGTTACGGCTGATTTGATATTTCTATACACTATTGTGAATTATTTATTGCCTTCACCAAATACTGGAATTATATTTACGTCAATTAGAAGAATTACGAAAAAATCTCGCATATTTGTTACTATACCATATAAACCAAACTTATGCGGCTGAAGAACGAAACATATTAATCTTTTTTTTTCAATATTAATCTTTTCTATGTAAAGTCGTGTTGTGTTCGTATTACTTAGTGTTGTGCAATTTTTATTTATTGCACATACAATTTTCTTTATTTATCGTGTTCATGTTTGGTTAAATATAGCCGTTATCGCGTTAATGCTCAATGTATTAAGTCAAATAATTTCGTTTTGAGTTGAGTTCCAATTTAACGGTTACAAATTATATCAAGGCATGGAGTTTCCTTTCTTTCATGGAGAACTACATACTAATCAGAGCCGAAACTTTTATTCTAGATTACTGAAAGAGTTTTCGTCTTTATTAGACGAATTCATACACGAAGAGAAATATCTGACTGTAAATGCGTAAAATGTTTTCCTTTTTTTGTTTCAAACTTTTTCATGAAAAATAGTAATTAATTTCGTTCTAAATTTCCATGAAATGAACCTTAATAAGCATAACATATGTTTTACGAAATAAGCATCAAACTCGAACAATAAAAGCATGTTCTAATGTCGAAAATGTATTGGGGCCACGCGAGTATTGTTATATCTTAAGCTTTGATTACATGAATCCCTTACTATTTTTACGTGAGTGTTTTGTAATATTAGTAAGAATGAAAATCATGCTTCTATTGCTTATGACGCTGCAAATCTTGCTTCAAATTCAAACTAAATTAGTAGTTATTTAACAAGCTGTTATAGATTAACGTTATATCGTGCTTTAAAGATTAGATATGTCTCTCCGTATAAGACTATGACTACACCATTCTACCAACAGTGTGACGGTCAGGTTGAAAATAAACTCAGAACGAATTTCTGACCATCAAAAGTAATTAGGATTCTAGGATGGAATGGAAAAAGAAGATTGTCCATGCAGATGGACTAGCTACTAAATCCCGTAACTAGGGATAATCGAGTCAAAATGATGGTGTTCCTTTCGCGGGATTTTTATGTGCTATCGACCAATTTGTTCTGAATACTTTACAATTAATTTTTATAATATTCATTGAATATTGGTGGGTGTGGGTGACCTGAAAATTTCATTGAAGTATAGAAATTAATTGTCATACGTAAGTATTTTCTAATGTAAACACAAAACTGCGGTATGTCAATATTGTATATTTTTCTTACTTTCGTTTCAAAAACGTTTCGTTCTTCAGCCGCATATCAAATTTTTGTTTTTACGAATCAATAGAGAGACTGGTGAGAGCTGCAAATAAATATTTACATAATGCCGATATATTCCGATTGACTGCTAACAAATATGTTGATTTTGTGAAAAATTTATCTCGTGATACTTCTAACTTGAATTAATGTATGTTATTACTTGATACGCGAGCCAGTTTATTTTTATCGATATAACTTCGCGGAAAATTTTATCTATTGTTATTTCAACTTATATTGTATCTAACTATGTTTACTTACTATTTATTAATTTATTATTATTTATACATTATATGTAAGGGTAATTACCCGTTAATTTAAATAAATATTATTATTATTATTATTATTATTATTATTATTATTATTAAGAATAAAAAGAAAGTAATGGATCCAGGACACCTTAGCATTCAGCAATTCTCACTCTTCCATGGAACCATCTCTTGACTTATTCTTATTTTTTGCATCCAATAGTGTAACATCTAACATTGATCCTAATTTCTTTAGCCCAAAATGTTGAATAAGGTTAGGCAATTACTGTGGACTCATACAAACTTAAAAAGTTCTAACTTGTCCACGGCCCCCCCAATTGCCCTAAGAACTTCACGGAAAACCACGGTTCAAAAACCGTGTGTAGGACAGATACCGATCGACATAAGTAGGTAGTCGATCTGCATGGATAATCTTTTTTTTTCCATTCCATCGCAGAATCCTAATAATTTTGATGGTTAGAAATTTGTTCAATGTTGTTTTTCAACCTGACCGTCAGACTGTCGGTGGAATGGTGTAGTCATAGTCTTATACGGAGAGAAATATCTAACCTTTAAAGCACGATATAACGTTATTCTATAACAGCTTGTTAAATAACTACTAATTTAGTTCGAATTTGAAGCAAGATTTGCTGCGTCATAAGCAATAGAAGCATGATTTTCTTGCTTACCAATATTGCAAAGCACACTAAAAATAGTAAGGGATTCATGTAATCAAAGCTTAAAATATAACAATACTCGCGTGGCCCCAATACATTTTCGACATTAGAACATGCTTTTATTGTTCGATTTTGATGCTTATTTCGTATAACGTATGTTATGCTTATTAAGGTTCATTTCATGAAATTTAGCACGAAATTATTTACTATTTTGGATAGAAAAGTTTGAAACAAAAAAAACGAAAACATTTTACGCAGTTACAGTCAGATATTTCTCTCAGCATATGAATTCGTCTAATAAAGACGAAAACTCTTTCAGTAATCTAAAATAAAAGTTTCAGCTCTGATCAGTATATAGTTCGCATTAATGCGATAACGGTTATATGTAACCAAACACGAACTCGATAAATAAAGGAAATTATATGTTCAATAAATAAAAATTACAAAACACTAAATAATGCGACCACAACACTATTTTATATAGAAAAGATCAATATTGAATAGATAATAAAATTTAATTATATATTTACCTCGATTAATATTAACAATTAACATGATAAAATAAAGTTAAATTAATAGATTAAAAATTAATTACAAAACTAAACGAAACAACAAAAACGCTACAATTTTAATATTATAAAATAGATTATTAATCTCTCGAGAATGACCTCCAGTTCGCAGCAAGCTAATATACAAAGTTGTTAATTCAACAAATCGAAAATTTCCAACAGATGATCGTCTACATTCAAAAACTCCATCTTTTGTTCCCTCTTGGACATCTATTTTTTCTCTCTTTTTCTTTTCTTTTCTATTATTTTATATCTCTTAATTATTATTATTAATTTTTCTTTTTGTTTTTAATATATATATTTCTGATAATGTATCAGAAATGAAGTTTTCAAAAACTTCTTTTATATATTTGAAAGAATTGTAGACGGCAGAATTAAATCGGCTTTTTTTGTTATATTATTTATTATATCAGTTAGATGCGTATATAGAAAATCTGTCCCTAAGATACAGTCACAGGAAATATGCGAAATATTTACCTCCAATTTATATTTAGCTTTGACAAACTCTTCAGTTGGATATTTTAAGTGTTGTTCGAGCTGATGTTCGACAAAGAATTTAAGTACATTTTAAGTTTTTGTTAGGATACTATTTAATTATTTTGTTAATTAAAAAATGTATTAGATTTTATACGTTGTTTTTTTATAATATTTTATTATATTTTTATAATATTTTTTAACTGAATCACATTTTTTTATATTGATAATTCTATCTCGGATACGATATACAAATAACACTGATTTCGAGCTTCAAAAATGATGATTTTGAACTTAAGGATAAAAAACGTTCTGGCGCATTGAATTTGAAAATTGTAATTTTGAAGACAAAAAATTTGACAAATAGATGAGTCAACTGTTTCGAAACGTTTGAAAATTTTAGGAATGATCAAAAAGCAAGGACATTGGATACTGTAAGAATTGAAGCCGAAAGACGTCCAACGGTGTGTTTTCTCTTGTGAACTACTTTTTCAACAGCAGAAAAATAAAGTTTTTTGCACCGCATGGTGACTAGCGATGATACGTGAATACACTACGATAATCTAAAGTATAGAAAATCATAAGATAAGCTCGGCCATGCATCAACATCGTCTGAAAATCCAAATATCCATGGTTCTAAGTTTCTTTTTTGTATTTGATCAACAGGGTGCAATTTATTATGAGCACTCAAACTGAAGAGACTATCACGGGGTTGTATATTTGCCTACATGAGAATGTGAAAAAATTGTTGTCTACCTTTCTATCTTCTTCAAGCCCAAACTTAAATATATCAGTCTGTGTTTTTCTTTTTACAAAAAGTTTCTACTTATCTATCTTAATTTAATGACAGCTACAACGGAATGTCAACTACAACTCTGTTTTTTCAATGATACATTCTTATATTATAAATTTATTCAATGAACTGTTGAATGCAGATATCTGTCAAATCAAAATCTATTCGCTTGATTAATACAAATTTTAACAGAAAAGTGATATAAGTGATACAGTTATAATAAGTGTTAATAAAGTGATATGATATACTCAATATATATTTATAATTATATACATGCACAGAAATGATATAGTTGAATTAAAGAAATTATTTTGTTAAGTGTATTTTGTCAATTATGTATATGATATCAATAAAATATTTCGTAAATAATTACACTTTTACTGAAGCGTTTAATATTTTGTTACAAAATTAGTGTGTTGATTCAAATAAAAAACACCAACAAAATAATCAAAATTGAATCATATTTTGTTGATTTAACAAAACTATTTGTTTAGTTAAATAACAACAGAACGATATGTTGAATGGATAATATTTATTCGTCTCTACAAAACATTTCTGTACGTGTACATATTAAATATAATAAACTAGTAAAACTAAATTTAATATTAACTACATAAAATAATACCTTAGCTTATTTATTTACGTATTATTATGTATAATTTTATAAATATATATTGTTTGTTTATACAAATTATTTTTATTAAAATTTATTTTTCTTCATTATTTTATTGTAAAAAATTACTAATTATTTATTTTGTCGAAAGAATTTTTATTTATATGTTTTATTCATTTATCAAGTAAATTTATTATTTAATTATATATTTAAACTTTTTTCTTTAATAATGTTTATTATGATTGTCACTCTATTATTGTTTCTGCCGAATAGTGATGTTTGTAAGAGGGGAATTAAATAAGTTGCTTCATATTATTTTGAATTAGAACAGTTTGAGTCGTTATGGAAATCTCATAAAACTAGAAATATATTGAACAATATCCGCTAAAGTTTGTGTCAGGATTGTGAACAAGTTTCATATTTTATTTATTTAAACATTGTTCGGCGCATTGATGAGATCATTGTCTCATAGTCTTATTGACTTTTATTATTGCTAAACTAAAGAAAATAAACCAATTACTGAAGATTTTCCAAATAGTGCAATAAAGTTCTTTGTGCAAACATAGCGAGTGATTATTAAATTAAAGCCTTAAATAATTGAAAATCAGTGAGTCATATGGTTCATGTTTTGTGATCGTTGTTTACAAAAACTGAGTGCAAACGAACGCGAGATATGGATGATCGCTTCGTGTTAAATACGCAGCATATATATTTTGTAATTTTTTTAAATTAAACGTGGTATTAGAGTATTTATGAATTGCATAGATTGTACTTTGTTTGTTTGACAGATGTAAAGGATATAAAATTGTAAAAATAAATAAAAAAGCCCTGTAATACTGATGAAATTAAGCATTTAAAAGTTGAACTTCTTACAAGCCCATTCTACCCTCACGAAAAATACTTTCAACTTTTGAACATAAACGATTAACTTCACCATTATTTCAAACTTTCAAGTTGATCATTAGTATTAAATTATGCGTAATGTTTAAGTTGATGAGTATTATACTATCAAATTGAGGATATTATTTCATTTCCCACGCAAAAATTAAATATCGCTTTCTATATAAGTCTATATAAAATCTATATAAAGACCCTAAGCGGTCACCCATCCAAGTATCGAACGTCGCCGTCGCTGCTTAACTTCCTCCGTTGTGTG
>JABFQC010004210.1:0-12955 GCA_022817085.1 Psilanteris sp. ZL-2020
TTATGAATAGTATACGAAATGCATTAAATGTAATTGTCACCTGATGCAGTTTTTTGTTTTCGAAGATATATAAAATATGTATTTAAATTTAACGAATAGATTAGGCAGAGCTAGGTAATTAAAAAAACTTTTAATTAATACGATTTGTTTTTAATTGAAATTAGTAAATTATTATTTATATTAATTCGTATTTTTGTAAATCGTATAATTGGATGTGACAAAACTTGAAGAAAATCTGTTAGCTCTCAAAAATCGAAACTATTAAAAACCAATGTCTCAACTTTGGCAGTAATTTAAAGCTTTGTTATTTTCGTTCGATCTCATCGGACTAGAATCTCAAAACTACTTCTATACCCGACCTTTTAACGGGACCAGACTGAAAGGTTAGAACGCGAACTAACCTCAGTGTGTCGATAGACTCAGTCATCACTGTTCAATCATTTTTTTATTAGGAAATAGAGTTGTTATCAGCGGTATTTTCATTGCTAAAAATATAATATATACAAACATTAGTACATGCTTTGAATTAATATTTACCTAATATTAATTCTAATCTTTTATTTTCCTTTCTTGTGCAAAAAATATACATTTTTACTTTAATTATAGGTTTTCAACTTTATTAACATTTCATTTAACTCAAACATCAAATTTAATTTTGTAAATAATTTTAATAATTATAATTTCAAAATTAAATTAAAAAACTGTTAATTCAGAAAATTAACCTATTTTGGAGCACAGTGCAGAATTTTGGTATTGAATATTTAGTATATTCAGATTATTCAACATGACAAATATTGTATATTTCACAATTTGATGTGGTGATTCGGTAAAATAATATTTATTATTATTTTTATAAATAATATATTTATATATATACATATAGTTCTACATTATTGTGAATTTTATCGCAAGAAATTATTTATTTTACAAATATACTGTAACTAATATTTTCAATGTTATAAAAATAAAAATATCTTATAAAAATAAAATAAAAAATTGAATTAACATCGATGCATTAAAATTTCATTAAAATTGCATTACAATGTTCAAGGGTTCTGTTGAAGATATCACAATAATTGAGTCGCCACTTTAGACCTAACACCTTAAGACATTTTAGTTCTATCGGATAGATTAATTATCGTTAATTGGGATCACCAATCAGCATTTTGTGAGTCGAGATGTCTAAGCTGGCTTCGCAGAAACAACTTTTGAAGTGCAGATAAACTTCAATAAAGTTTATAATTTAAAGTTACGCGTGCATTTACGCACGAATGAAAAAGAACTGACTGCTATCGCACGCGTATACCTATAAAGATTAGAGAGATAGTAGAATTTGAATATTGCAGAGTGCGTTCAGGCGTTTGAAATCCATCGTCAGAACACATAATGATTTATTCGGAATACCAAACTACTCCACGTATCCCTATATATATATATATATATATAATATATATATGTAAGATTTTATGTATATGAGTATGAGCAGAAGGTATCTTGATAATTCGAAAAGGAACATCTGGAAGACGTGGTTTGCCTACATGTTATGATACATCGACATTTTCTTACGTCGGAACGAAATGAGTATGAAATATTTGCAGATATTATGGAGATCCGTCGTATTTTGGAAGATTTTCTTTTGATGACTTTCGGATGGAAAACAGAACCGAGGTGTTGAATTTCGACACATTTCATTTATATGGTAATATTTATGTACGTTGATTCTAGAAAAAAAAACATTATAATTTTTTATAAAACATATATATTTATATATATATATATATATGCTTTCATATTTTTGTCAAATAAGAATTTAAGGAATATAAAAGGTATTATTTTTGTATTTTGTATGCTTTAATCAAATATAGGTATAAAGTATAATGTATATAAATAAGAGTAATTTCATGTAAAGCGATAAACTGATTTCTATTTAAGGATTGTAAAATTGCAAATATGAGTGAAAATATTATTTTTTCTTACTATGAAATCTAAGGTACGTTATAGTGCAATAAAAATTCAAATTTAACGAGAAAAGATTCGTATAATAAATATTGTATTCTATTTAATTATTATTTCAACATTATGAATATATGAATTTAGTAATCACTTCCGTTCATCATGAAATGATTTTAATTATCAATAAAAATAAAATCTAAATATTATATTTTTATTCAAACATCAACATGTTTTATATTATATATTTTTAATTCTGTAACTTGCAAGATTTAATGAATAATCCTTTAACATTATCAATTTATATGAAATATATTATACGGAAGTCCAAGTTATTGATCCTGATATAATGGGACCGATGTGACTCATCGGATGCATCAGACGTTGCAGATCTTCGCGCCGCAACCTACAGCCACGTAACGTAACCCGGAAAGCATGACATAAGAGTAAAATAAATTCCATCGGTTAATGTGCACATACGTATGCGTAAATTTCTAAAAAAATATGATTACCGCAAAGTTCAAAACTTTGCAATAATATCATGTCATGTTATTAAATTAAATACACGCACATATATAAATATAAATAATTATACAAATGATTTTATTTAAAACAATTTGTTGTATAGGCAAATTTTATTTAAAACAAGATCAGTTTTAACAGCGTACTATTGCTTTTTTATTTTATTTTTTTCCATTATAATTTTTATAATCTTTCAATTAAACAGTTAATGCTCCGCTATTTCACATTCACAAATAATAATTATAAATATAAATCCAACCGAGTTAAGACTCAATGGCCAAATTCAGTCTTCAACCGATAATTGTTTATGTTCGCCATAATGTTAGCCAAACGTTTAACACTAATAATTTTAACTGCGATATAATATACCCCAGTGATAGTTGCGCATAAAATTCAGCGTCTTGCAGATTAAATAAGTCTGTGATAAATTAGCGACTAATTAATTGAGCATAAATGATAACATCGGATCGCGAGCCGAACGTACGAGCAAGATAGTCGAGTATATTTAAGTGTATGAATTTTCAAATAAAAGAAGCGCGTTAACAGCGGAACATTCGTCCAGTCGGTTGCCGCGGACCGAACGCCTTATTGGTAAATTAGCGTGGCGGATGATGCACAAAAAGAATGGTCGATGAAGTTTGAGTCAAGATATCCTCCGATGCGGACGCTAATGAGTGTTTGCGGCCGTGCCTCGAATTAGTAAATGCGTGCTCTCCACGAGAAAGTCTTGGTTCTCCGCAACTATGACCAACTTCGTCCCGCCGTGGCGAGAAAAATTCGACTTTTCTCCCGGCCAATCATCACAATGCAACTGCCGGCAAACAATAATTATAATTTTTTCCACATCCGAATCGCATTTGTGAACGGAACAATGGCTCATTAAACGATAGATCGGTCGCGAGTTAATAAAGTTATAAAATTTGCGATTACGTGATCCACCAAACAATTGGGTTTAATTGGGATAATTTCTAAATTCGCGATCGGCGTTCAAAGTGTGTTAATTATTCCAAGTTGCGATAGCTTTGCGTTCTATTATGATGCCAAGTGTTGCGCAAGCGGCGCTTTATTTAGACCCGTTATTTAGGTACGTCCCGATCGGTTTTGTCTCGAGTGATTCACCTGTTATCAAATCGATTGCGCGAATCAGCGGGCGCTTTTGTTTGGACGACGACGCTGCGCATGGAGCCAACGTGGGAATACATTTTTTGACCCGGTCAAAATGTGTCCATTAATCTTCAACGAGCCGCGAAATGTGTACGGGCATGCACTTGTGTTAATCGACAAAGCAAACGGAATAATTTATGTGAGCGTTTTTTGCGATAAGGACGTTAAATATTTATACGCCAGCGTGTAATTCACCTGTAATTCTTCTCGTTTCAAAACGCGCTTAGAGTTGAATTATTCATGCCGAACTCGTCGTCGTCGTCGTCGTCCAGTCCCTGGCATGGTAATTCTTCTTCCATCGCAAATTATTGAGGCCCTGCAAAGCACGTTCGGGATCACGCTTCGGTTATAAATATGCAAATACGGACGAGGCGTTCCGATAGGAAATTAATTAATAATACAAGTTATGCGCGAATATATCAAATCTTGGGCGCAAACTGTTAACGAAGACAATGCTCGCAAGAAAGTTTCGAAAACTGGTTCGTTTTCGGATCATTAGCGTTGCTCTTTCAAAAGCCGAAAGTGGTTTGGCTAGCGATTCTTTGTTATCTGTGTCAGGGCCAAATCCCGCTATTCTTATTACTTTATATTCGTGACTCGTTATGGTCACCGAGATTCTTCAAACGAAAGTGTTCGGTAGACAAATGCTGAACGATAATTGGCGTTGCTTCTTTGTTTCGGACACTTAACAACGGTTGTTGCTGGTCGGGCGTGCGCACTAAAATTTGCAAACAACCGCAAACAAGTTGGAATGTTTATTTTTAAACACAAGCGCGGGGCGAGTGCATAAAAGATTGACACTTCAAATTAATGTGAATGCGATGGTGTCGAAATGGGAATAATTACTCGTGGCATTAAGTATCAAGCGGGTGACGTTTCATGACGGAAACACACAATACGAGTGATATCAAGTTGTCTTGTTGCAAATGATACGTGGATTATGATTTCTGTTTTGAACCGAAAACAGAACAGAAAACATGTTTACAATGATTGTACGTGTAAATTAGATAATAATGTTTGCAATTTAAAAATGAATTGGATTTTATAGAGTTCTTTTGCATTTCTACACGCAGAAAAATGTTGCATTAAAAACTACTGAAAGTTCAGTAAATATTATGAAAAACATAGTTACTCACGGACAAAACAAAAATTTAGTCAGAAAATACCGAACTTTTACTGTAAACATTAATCAATTTTCAGTATATATTTACAAACATTCATCAATGTTTACTGAAAAGTTTGGTAATTTCTAGCTGAAATTTTGTTTTGTCCGTGAGTTACTGTGTTTTGAATAATATTTACTGAACTTTCAGTAATTTTTAATGCAACATTTTTTTATTTGTTTTTATATTTAATTTAGTATTTTGTTTAAGATATAAGACATTGACGTAGTGAGGGGTTAGTAATAATTTTTTATTATTTAAGAAAGTATTTTTATTAAATCTATAATATGAAAGAATATTTCCATAAACAACGGCAAAATGCGATTCGTTTAATACATAAATAATAGTAAATATATATAATGAAATTCAGTATTTATAAAATTTAGTACTTTAATGTTATTTTATAATTTTATATGAAAATTGTATTGTAGACAATGATTAAACTTTGTAATTTAAGACAATTTAAATTTAATTATTAAAATTGAAGTAATTTTTTCGCAACATTTTGTAATTAATTATTACTCGTTTTGTAGATAATTTTATGCATATCGGATTACAATAATATATAGTTCGGTTTACATTTGACTTGGCTTCAAGTTGGATATACGTTTCCATTAATGCATATTACAATACGCGGAATTGGGATGCTATTTAAATTTAAAAAAATAAGTTCCTGGTATTTTTACTTATATGTATTCAGATATCAGATACGGTGACATATTTGTTATGCCTGATTCAAGTAAAATCTTATTTGGATTATATACTATAACCCTTTTTTATCAATTTAACGATTGTTTCCAATAATGTCGAATACATGTTTTTCTTCGAGGCAATTGTATTTTTATTATTTTAACGTTGACCAGTTTACGAGTGTTCATAAATAATAAATGAATACTATATTTAATTAACAATTAATATATTCTTAAATTTCATCGGAAAATTGGAAGTAATGAATCAAAATTTATATAAACGCATATATGTAAAACATATTCCAAATCAATTCATTGTTATCTGTGTACATAACTATATTGTATTTTCATAATTAAACGATCTACAAAATCTAAAAGAACATATATATAAATATGTATATTTAATTTTTTTTTAAATTTTTATTATATTGGCAATTTTTTAAGGTTTAATATTCATACAATTTTTCACTATGATGATAAATACATTTTTAAAAATGGTTTCATACACGTAGAGAAATAAACTAAAAAATGATTTATTAAATCTTACAAATAAAAATTATATCACTTTAAACATATGGTACATGGCACATTTGAAAATTTACTGTTAAATAATTATACAGTTTTATAGCAGTATATCTTTATAACCAGTAAAATATATGAAGAACCTCAAGATCTTAAGATAGATAATTAATATTTATTAAATTTTTACACATATATAATTTTAAAAAAAAACACTACATGATTTAATATAACTAATAATTTGTTCTTATTAATAAGCAATTTGTCAGTATTATAATTGATTATATTCGTATATACATACAATTCAGTCATATGTATTTAAATTGTTGAAATAACGAATCTTTAAAACATAATTCATACATCAGTTTTATTGTTCCAATTACGTTAGTTTATCTTCATAAATAGATAAAGTAATTCGTTTCGTTTCGTTTTATAGTAATTGCCACTTATCCATTTATAATATTAACAATAAATCTTTTCTTTGGGGCGCGACTCACGTGCGACCTTAATGTCACGCTTTAGAGTGTTCATATATTTATATATTAATCAGTATATCGACAATATAAATGATTTAGGTTGGATAAATAAAGAACGTCGTGTTTTTGATTAAAATGTTGAATTATTTATATATTCAAAAACTTAATATAAGCAGGGTAGTTATTTCAAACTGAAAAAAATGTTTTTATTAAATAGTGTCGATTAAACTTGTCAGTGTAAGGAAAACGATATCCATAAGTTAAATAAATAAGTAACCTTATTTGAATGCAGCAAAAAGTATCAATTCAAATAATGAAATGAAAATAAGACGTCGAAAAACTTGTCAACTGTGAAATAAAGTCACTTAAATATCCTATTTGGAAACATTGACCCCCACAGGGAAAGCGAGTTTTCAAATGACTTTGGCATGACTCGCAGAATTATAAGTGTTTTTTTAAGTTTTTCCTTAGGAATAATGTTGTCTAACTTGAAGCACTGCTGCTACTACCGGTATAGAAAGTTTATTTTCGAAGGCAACACGAAAAACACTAGCGTGTTGGGAAGCCGCCGTGAAATTCAAATTCGTACAAACATATATAAATATATATATCTATAATTTTACAATCCGGTTTTCAAGTCATTAGAGTAATTTAATATTAGCATGACAGTACAATTTTGCTACATGGTACAAATCATTTATTCTTATGGTAAGAAGTCATTTCCGTCTATTTATGTACCATAATAATGATGTTTATTTAAACAAAAAAATAACAAAAAAAGTATTTCTTCAAATAGTAAGCAAACGTTTGTAATTTTGCACGAAGATTATTATTTTTATTTTATTAAATTATGTTACTGGCCCACGTTTTCTTTTACCGTAAAAATTATAGAATTGATAAATAAAGCTGTTACTGTTTATTGCAACGTTATTTTATAAATCATTTAATAATTATTTAAATTAATAATCAAATTAATTGATAATTATTACTAACTTAAATTAAGTTTATATTTAGTTTAGTTAGATATATTTTTCTACGGAGCGATCTTCTTGGTTTATAAAATTAATAATAAAGGAAAGGATAATGTTGCTTAAGGAATACGTATAACAAAACACGTACAAAATAGCAATACTTTCAGTATAATCATGAGATTGAACTTGTCAATCAAGGTTGTCTTGAATCCGTGCGCATCGTCGCGTTGACGTGCTATTGTAAATAACTTTCACTAGTGTTCTCAGGTATTTATTTGCGTCGGTAGTTTTTATAATCGTTTTGACGACTTGCATGATGACATTCATTTGTACATTCGTATTTGTAGTAAGAGTACTTTAATTCAGTACTTGATATTTTTACAAGTCAACAAACTGAGTGTAATGTATAGAAAGTGTTTCCTTTGTCGGATATGTTTTTTAATTACGATAATGATATTGTTTATATATATATATGTATATATATATAATATATATATATATATTATGCAGCAATAATAACTTTGTTACATTTTATTTCACGGTCATTCCTTAAAATGTACCAAATTAAAATAAAAAAATTAAAAAAAAAATTAAATAGTTAATCACTTTCTAACGATTTGGCTTCGAACCGATGAATGTTGATAATCAATTGGTCCAGCAAATTATTCATATAAAATGATTTTATTTGAAATATAATTTTTATTCCACGACGTAACGTTAATTACAAATGTAAAATTCATTACGAACTTTTATTATATATTTTAAGTTCCGTTATCATCTATGATATATCTACGCTACGTAACTGCGTTTGTGCAAAAGATACACCTATTACGATATTTAAATCGTTAAATTAATTCCATTAAAAGTAACAATTTTTACGTAAGGACCGCGTTGCGTAACAAAATAGAAAATAAGTCGACGTTTGTCTTTGTTTATTCCAATCGCGTTATTTAGTTTTTCACAGGCGCGCCAACAATTGGCGAAGGAATAATTCAAAGCGAATAATTAAGAACGAACTGTCACTTCCGAGAAAAAGTTAGCCGCATGACTCGTCGGGGCTTGTCATTTTCGCGATATCCCAAATGGCAGGAAGCCGCCTTTGAAACGTAAACTATCAAAGATCTGATCCCGCGCGTTATCCTGAGTTATATCGCGCAATTTGCACACATAACGATGTACCTTTCATTTGACGAATTTCTCTTTTCTCGACTTGATGCGGACGAGGCGTTGCAATAAACGAAAGTCATACTTCAACGTCAGTCGTTCGCCGCTGATTCCGCGACGACCATTATCTTTCACATAATGTCCTTCCACGTTCGCTCTCAACGCGCGCTTTAATAATTCAGTTGAGTCAATTTACCTTATCGCTGAAAGCCGTTGTCACGTCTGTTCCGATTGTCGATCTTGTTCAATTAATAAATCTGTCATCCAATTTAAATCCATCAGCGATCGCGAATCTGACCGGTCTAATTGGCAAGCTCCATGCATTTACACCTTGCGTTTGTAAATCGCTACAGATCGCGGTTAATTTATAGAACATGACGTTGAAAATTAATTTCAATGTATACGATCTTGTCGTACCTCATAGACAACTGCACGAGCAGTTGAGTCGATTAAAAGCGGAAATAATTCCGAACGTTTAGCGTTCGGGTCGTTCGATTGATTTCGTACGAATAACCAGGGAAAGTTTCGTTTGTTAATTACGTCCATATGCCAGCAATTATTTTATTTTACGACATATATCCCATGTAGAAATTGCCAACATAATTGCAATGGATACAACTGATTTTACGTTGAGCCGACGGTAGTGGCCAAGAATTGGATTCCAACGCTGGACCAATGAAATGTCAATTGTGAATAGCGAGTTTACAAATATATTATGTTGGTAATGTTGAATGTTATTGAATTAAACTAATATTGGCTATTAAGGGGGTTCTTCAAGTCTAATGGAACGGAATAGTGTTTTCTTTGATTGCAGTATTAAATTTTGATTTTTAATAAAATGCAAGTATTTGCTCATTTTTTGATAATGGGAAATTATTTTTGTATAATAAATTTAAATTTTCAAATGAAATTTTTCATGTAATTAATCAATTCAATTTTTTATCACGTCGAAAACGAGTTTTCTACTTACGTTTTTAATATTATGATAAATTGATTTACATAACAAAAATTCTACAATTAGTAGGTATGCACGAAAAATAAACGTATTAAATAAATTAACGAAAATATATAAAAATCTGCAATATCTGTCGAAATCGCTTAAAGAACCAGCTTAATTTCAATTATCCTAAAATCGAACCAATGTTGGCCAAAGCATGTATGTACATTGTTTTAAGCTGGATACTAACGCCGTATCAACGTTGTAAGCCAATGATGTAATAATATTGCATACTAACGCTATAACAACGTTACTATAATAAAAAAATAATCAATGCAACGTGGGTGAAATGTGGCGCCCCAAGTAGAAATATTTACTACTTTATTAAATTACGCTGGAAAAGCGGTGGCAACAATAGTTGAACGTTGAAGTATACTATTGAATCAATGTTGGTTTATGCTTGGAATATTCCCATCTAGAAAATGTCGAACAACTAATGACTAAATGCCAATGAACATTCGATATGACGTCTGATCGACGTTCAATCAGTGCTGAATCAACTCTATCATTTCGCAAACTTTTTGACGACGGTGTTTACCTATGTTGACAAGTCAATATCTAACCAAACGTAAAATCGACTGAATCGCCTATATAGAATAAACGATATCAGCTTCCAAAATTACCTTAGATATATACTTCATAAACTTGGCGTTGGTACCCAATTGTCAAAAACGATTATTTTATGAAAAACTTTAAATTTTAAAACTGTCCAGTATTGGAGTATTTTCATACTCATAACATGTGCAACTGTTGATTTGCGGATTTTGAACGATTTTGGGAGACTTTCATTTTTTGACTAAAAATGCCATTTTTTTAAAGTATACCCCTTCCGATTTTTTCAAAAAATGTCAAAAAATGAATTTTCAGTAATCAATCGCAAATGACTTATAACCGATAACTGGTCGCTTTGCCATGTCTTAAATAGTATTTTTAAACGATATAAATGTATTACATACCAATGGTATGCAGAAACGTCTATTTCATGAAAAACTGTAAATTTTAAAACTGTCCATTTTCGACAATAAATGACTTTAAACTTACTATTTGGAGTATTTTCACACTCATAACATGTGCAACTGTTGATTTGCGGATTTTGAACGATTTTGGGAGACTTTCATTTTTTGACCAAAAATGCCATTTTTTAAAGTATACCCCTTTCGATTTTTTCAAAAAATGGCAAAAAATGAATTTTGAGTAATCAATCTCAAATAACTTTTTACCGATAACTGGTCGCATTGCCACATCTAAAAGCGTTTAAAAATTTTAAACTATATAAATGGATTTGTTGAAAATGGCATCTAGGTATGTTAATTTAAATAAAGACAATTTTTTTTCACTGTTGACATTTTCCACTTAAATGACTTTGAACTTACTATTTAGGACATTTTTATGCTTATATTATGTATAATTGTTGACGGGCATAGTTTGAATAAATTTGAAAGATTTTCATTTTTGGCCAAAACTGCCATTTTTTGCAGCCAACGAATGGTTGGATGCACTAAAACAATGTTGATCGGTTGTGCTTTAATAGGGTTATATGAATTTCGTTAGGCCGTAGTTAAAAAGTTTTGTTTGGTACAATATAATTATATTTAATTTAAACATAAGTATGTTCATGGCAACCAAATTATTCTTGTGCCAACCAAACATTTTTTCATTCGACATTATATTAAAACGATGACTCAATGTTTCCAATGCTGTTTCAAGTTATTTGCAGTTGTAAATTTCTACATGGATAGTTTCAAGATCAATTTAATAACTGAAATTTAACTTCAATTTTTCGACTGAGTACGGTGCGTTATAATTGTATAAAATTTATATCATATATGCAATTGTAGTTGCGTACGTGATTCATATGGACGAATTCGTTTGCGTTTAAATTGTTTACTGCTAAAAAAATTTAGCATGTCTTATTTAAGACACAAAGTGATTTACTTTAGTCGTCAGTTGTCTCAATACGGGACACTTGTCAATTGTATTAAAACAATCTGCAGACTTAAATTAAGACACTTTTATGGTTTTTATTATTTTAATGAAATGTAGGGATGAATGAAATTTTGTATATAAATAATTTACTAATTAAGACAAAATAATAATACCATTATGTATACGCGCGTGCAGAATTTTCGTAGTTTCCTGTAGACGACCGGACAGTGTAATGAATATTAACATTACCGTAATAAAAATAAAAAATTTAAGTTGTTATTGTTGATTGCCTCTAAATCAGATATGTGTAAAGTAATGCAATTTAAAGGTTGCGGAGATGAAGCCAAATATGATGTGAAAAAATAAAAATAAAAAACTCTACTCATATTTCTGTACACCTACGACCGTTCCCTTTTTTGCCGTTTATTCTTCGCTGAAACGTTATAAAAAATTCAAAAATAAATCCAAAAAAATCTACCCTATTCTGGCTTGAAATTAATGATCTATGCAAAGCATTCGAGGGGAAACACGAATGCAGTTTTTTCTTGGTTCATTTCCTTTGTTTTTCATGTCCGGCTCTGATTAATCCGGGGACATATCAAGGATACTCCGATTTCCCTCGGTTTGGCGCACCCTTGGCTTCTCAGCGCCATTTGTTTCAGTTACGTTACTGCTAGTTAGGGTTGTTGCCTTCGATTGTGTCACTCGAATTCCGAAAGCATAGTCAACAGCAGCGCAAGGTTGATCAAGTCGCGCTCCTTCATGTGACGCATGCTCGGTATATGTTATTTTTTATAGACAAACTTTAATAATAATCAAACAAAAGACTTTGTAAGTTTTATTGTATCGGATGTGATTTATTTTTATACAGAGAAAGTTTTATTACGATTAATTAGCATAACGAATATAAATAATGATCATTATTGTCAAAAAAGTGTAATTCAAGATAAAGAGAAATGAATCATATGTCAAATTTAATAATTCATAAATTCGTAAAATAACATATTTTAAGTTGTAATTTAATACATTGTTTCAAAATAACAATGAGATATTATGAGTTATATTAAAGGTGAGTCAGAGATAATTTAATATTTGGTAACAAAATGTGTCATATATATATAAATTAAATTACAAACTGCATTAATCAAAGGGTTTCGATTATTAAAAAAACAAAAAGAAAAAAAAAAAAAAAAAAAACAATAAAAAAAATAATAATTTAAAAAAAAAACAAAATTTAAAAATATTTTAATATAATAAAATAATAATATATATATATAAAAAATAAATACTTACGAAATACGTTGTTTTTCATTCAAATACACAATATTCTAATTATATCATTTAATATAAAATAGTAAGAAAGAGATGTTTTTTTAAAGTATTATAGCACAATAATAAATGTTATGATAAATTT
>JABFQC010004211.1:0-12954 GCA_022817085.1 Psilanteris sp. ZL-2020
TAGAAAAATACTACTTTATCATAATATATATTACTTTTAAAAATAGTAAATATTCTGATTTTTCTCTTATGATTTCAAATTAAGGAAATAAATGGTAATTTTTCGTCATTTATTTCTCTCAGTGTAAGATGCGTTTGGATTCCACATTTATAGATGTTATTTTAACATCATAAAATTCTTATTCGTAAATAACAGTATAAACATTGTTCTAAATGTTAAATAAACGTGAACATTTTTTTCCGTGTATATATATTTGTATATATACAAAACATATGCAATTGTCAATCAAATACATACGTGCAGATTTACAGCATCCAACTTGTCACTAAGTTCAAAAAATTATACACAAAAAGTACACCCTATAATAATTCCTTTTTACGTCTTATTTAAATTCCGCGAGTACATTAATTTAAATTCACCGTTTAAATATTCGCGTATCTTGTTATCTGTAACCAAAACGGCTGAAGGAATTAATCTTAATATTTTATCAAGTTAATATCAGTTTCTGACAAACAGTGTTTGACAAACCAGCTCCATTTCACATATACGCGCCTCAACAAGATTTTAAATATGATCCATTACAAACTGCAATTAACATTATTATTTCACCGCGCGGTACACATACGAAACACACGAGAAAATATTACCATATATAAACATAAACTTGATGCATAATTGGTTATCCCTATATAACACCGAAACGCACACACACACGCACACGCGCGTTTACTTTGCCTCCAAATTACGAATATTATTTACGCAAAAACAATACGGATCAGCGCGTTTCTCGTACGACTTAATTCATCCGAATCCGGCGGTAGGTCTTCGCAATAATCAAATTGGCTTGCCGCCAAAATAATTATTTTTCTGATTTAATTCAAATGACATAATCCGGAATAAGTCGGACCCGGCAGCTCGCGTACATCGCGTGAAACACTAATTTGACAAACGATCACGTCTATAAACTACGAAACGCTTTGCTGTCTAAATCAGATAATTAATCAAATCGACAAAACGTCCTTTGCAATAAACTTCTAATTAAGTTAATGCTGACAGAGTGGAGCCATTCAGATTAAGCATACGATTAAATTTCACCGACGCGTTACAGTTTATGCGTCCGTTTTTAAATGAATTCGTGAGAAAACAATTTACCTTTTCTTTGGCAGCGACAATTCTATAATCCGCTGACTTGCTGGTTTATTTAACGTTTGCGATTGAACGGCAGATGCTTGGGGCGTAATTGCTCTACAAGAAATTGCTCTGTTAAATGGATTTAAAAGCAATAGCACGGACAATATCGCATTAACATTCAAGAGACTTACGATACCGTATATTTTTTAGTGATAACTAAAGGACGAGCCATAATTTTCAGGCGCTTGGAAGCGCGAGACTTCAGAGCCTTGCGCGAAACCGAGTACGGATGAGGCTGCGGCAAAATAATCATAAATTAATTTTTGATCGGATCGTTCGGTCAACGCGAAAGTTCCCGAGTCGAAATTCATACTCTAATTTACACCTCGAAACGTCTAAAATTCCCCGTTTAGGGTCAAATGGTTTTAAAAATTGGTTCTATCAAATAGTTAAAAGTAAAAAAAAGCACGAAAAACAGAAAAAAATATAATTCTGAATAATAAAACATTTTATTTTTTACTACGATATGTAAATATATAATGTTAAATGATTAAACTAATAGGTTTTGTATCTTTGAATTAATTAATAATCTAAATGAAATAAATTCACACTGAAAGAAATTATCCTGCAAATTTTACCATACTATATTGTAAACATGGGATAAAGGGAAGAAATGTAAACAAATATGATAAATTATGATTAAATCTTCAATAAATGTGATAAAAATTACCATACAATCTGATAAAAATAATAATAGTTTTCAGGTATTTATTTACATTTTTTTCCTTTATCCGATGTTTACGATAATGTCTGGTAAAGTTTGCAGGATTACTTCTTTCAGTGTGACAAATAAAATAATGGAGGCTGTAAGGTTTGAAAGGAGGGTTAAAATTGTAATATCAAAAGTAGAACCTATTTTCAATCTCTTTAACCTAAACGGGAAATTTTAGACGTTTCGTGGTTTAAGTTAGAGTCTACATTATTTACATAATTTTTAGGTTCAAAATAGTGTTAAATTTCGACTAGGACTGACGATGACGCCGCGATTGTCGAGATAAAATCGACGCGTTTGGGTATAGAATTTATATATATATAGGTAATCCAGTTCACATTTTAATTCGGTTTTCGTCATTATCGTCATTCGAAAGGGTGATTTACGGTGGTTCGAAGGTCGACTTGATTGTTTAGCGTATTATTCATTTTTTTTAACGTCAGTCATTTCGTGTTTGATATACTTTAAATCCGTGACAAGTCGAGCCAAGTGTTAACTTCGATTCGGAATTAAAAGCGAGCGAAATGACGAACAAATTAGCCTTGCAAAACTCGTCTTTGGCCGACCGTTGTTTCCTTATCCGAATGATTAAACTAGATTTATTTTAAAGCTTGCAAAAAATATTGATTATTTACTAAAACATTTATAGTCCATTTTTTTAATCTTCTCCAATTCGGCCGTGCAAGTATATTTATATGCTGTCTCCGTGATAAATGCATTCTCGCATATTTAATTCTTTTCGAGACCATTTTTTGCTGCCCGATGAAAACGATATAATTCTTAATTTACAAAGTGGACTGTTGATACTTGACATAAGCTGATCCGGATTAATATATATATCTACACGTATAGCCGACGCATATGTAGAAACATGAGATATATTTATCGCGTTTCAACACACTCCGCAATTTTAGTAAAAAAAAAAGGATTTTGTACATTTGATGGACTTATTAGAACAGCGAGTTAACCTGAAATTTTCGTACAATTGATGTAAACTGATTGAAATTAGTCGCATTGCTGTGTTGTTTTTTATTCGTCAAACATATTTGTTTTTATTATGCAGCTAATCGAATTACATTTGAACTTTTCATTACGAAATCACGTCATGCATCCATAATGCTTATTTTGCATCGTTCACAATATTGTTGTTGTGTTTCGTACGGGAGAAATCATATTAATATGTACAACTGCTTCGATGTGTAATACAGTTGTAATGCGTAATAAGTAAAATGTATTTATTATTAATTATTAAGAATTTTATCCTTGTTGCCGGCATTTAAAAATAAAAGTAATCAATTAAATTTGATGTCGATGTTTAGAATCAAGGTTTTACAGCAATAAATTATTATTGTAGTAAATATCGTATTCATAACCTAACTTATAAATGAAAGAATGAGATGACGTTTGGTTGTGGTATAAGAATGGTGTACTTTTTTGATGAGGAAAAGCCGACTTTCCACCCTTGTTGCGTAACCTATTAGTGTATTAAAGTCGAGCTTTTGTGAGCGTAAGCTGAAGTTTATAAGTAAACCAGTATAATGTTATTTTTATTTTAATACGTGCATCATATTTTATTTAAAAATAATTTAAAATTATCAGATTTTATTTTTTAAAATAAATTTCTATGTATCCAAATACTACATCTAAGTATTTATATACTAAGCAAAAAAGATAATAAAAAGATATCATAATCTGCCGAATTATTTCAAATGCAAATAATTCTAAATCAAATATATATAGGTCAAATTTATAGAATGCTTGAATTTACAAAATACAAATTTATTAAATTTATCTTACTACTACTACTTATAGTAATATTTATCTTATAATACTACCACTGCTAATAATAATAAAATAATGTAATACATTACATTTAATACTGTATATATTTCGATTACGTAATCAGGGGCATTCCGTTGTTAACTTTTCTTATAAAAATGATTTCCAAGTGACAGTGAATAATAGTTTGAATGACGTTTCGTTTAATTCGAATAATCGAAAAATAGCACGTAATTGCTGCCGAAATTGGTTCGACTAAAGTAGCCTACACATTTACATGCAACCTCAGCGAAATTACATGGACTTAATTCTGAACGATTCTATGCATACGTTCAACCTCACGCATCAATTTTATTGATGCAGCTTTTACGAGTAAATTGGTGATAATGAAAGCGTCAGTCCGAGAATTCACTTTTAACATATTTGTATACCAGAATGTAATTATTTGTTTTGCTAAGAAATACCTTGCAATCGTTAATTATGATCTCCGAGGTATAATTCAATTATTACGAATAATTAAGTGTTTTTCAATTTCAAATTATATTATATTGTCGGATTTAATAAATACATTCTATTCGAACGATACTGAATAATAAAATATACAAACGAAAGTAATACATTATATTATATAGTAATAAAAACATCGAAATTAAAATACGTGGCTTTTTTATTGTTTTTAAATTAAATATTTCATATATTCCATATGAAAGTATATACATGTTTAACGATTAAAATGTAATATCTCAAAATTGCAATATCTGCATTAGAAAAGAATTTTCTAATTTTCTGTATTTCGGAACTTCGAAATGTAGATGTTTAAAGCAAGAATTTTGAAGAAATGCCGGAAATTATTGGAAAAATTTTGAATGTCTCTACTTTGACTAATATTTTATGTCGTGGAACGTGTTGAATTATTTTCATATATCGATTAAACAAACTTAATTAAATTTCGTTGGAAGTTATGTCGATTATATTATATCATAAATCACATAAGTAAGTCTAATTTAAATTTATTGAAAATGACACGTTCTCCAGATATTTGTGATGGCCGTTGTAAGTAACTATTGGATTTCTCGTAAAAGTTGAAGGGTGTGGCTATTACCGTTAAAACTTTGTAACAATCTACAAATGTTGCAGTATATAATGCATTATAAAGAAAATTGAGAACTTATTTCTGCTATATGTCGTATGTTGGCACTAAAAACATTTCAAGTAAAAACAGTAATAATGTACTTGTTGTTATATACAGAAAATGCAACAACATGTGTTAATTTCATACAGTATGAAAATGAGGCGTAACAAAAGTTAAAATTTGAATGAGCTGCTCACGTATAAATATATCTCATATTCTCACTTTTTATACGAAGAAATATATTAACAATGTTATTTACGACAAAATAAAGTAAAAATGTACAATAAACATTATAAACAATAAAAATATTCAAAGCATGCAAGAAACGTTTATTAAAGTAAATATGATTATATTTTTATATATATTTATAATGTTTATAATAACAATTCTGCTTATTAGATATGGATAGGGGAAACGTAATTGGGTTAAATAAATTTACATGTATGTAGCGTTAAATAAATTTTTATATAAATATTTTATTGTATATGTCAACAGAATAATGTTCATTGATTTTATATACAGATTTCATAACTAATATTTTGTATACATATATATTGTATATATATACTTACCTTAATAATGCCACCATTTGACCGTAAATGGTTGCTTTAATTCACCGCAGAACTATATAATAAAATATAGATTTTCAAATATAAAATTCAACATAAATGCAAGAATTATAAATGTAAACAAAAACAATTAATAATCAGAATTTTTAATGAAAACAAGAATATTACAGTACCTTGACATCTCTTATTCCCTGCACATTTCATTTCAACTTCGCAAATCAATAATTACTATTTATTAGTTCAAAATTGTTATTTATTATCGTCGTTGATTTGAAACTAACATATTTCGACATTTCGCAAGAAACTAATAGTGCAAATTATCATGAATCATAAAATTAGAATCAGTTCAATCAGATTGAATTGTTTAACGAGTCTCAATGGTATATCATGTATACGATTTGAGCGTAATTTTATCAATGTACGTTGTATACAACACTAGCTGTGCCCTTACAAATATTTGTTAGCTAATTCAACTGCTGGTTATGTAGAGTATGATGTGTAACGGTAGTACTGATTTAATATTACACCGCATTTGTTGTAGTAATTATTCAGAGTTATGCGACAGTCATTTTCTCAGTGCGATACAAATGCTTATTACTATAGGTATTTCAAGCGTTGTAAATTACCCGAAAAAAAAAGAAAAAAAAAAGAAAAAAAAAACAATGTATTTTCTATGACGAAATTCAAGTGAGGAAGTGAAATATAACGCGCAAAGTTCGCAACGAGAAAAGCGCGACGCAGCAAAGTATAATTTCTTTGGCAACTCGGGAGAAGTTACACACAATTTTTGGTCTTTCATCTTGAACCTCTATCTTTGTCGACACCAACATAACATGTCAAAATATATCAAGAACTTACACGGAAATGTACTTGTTCTTTGTATTGTCTTCTTACTTCATTTTTCCAATATTTCATCTGCGGTGTATTGAGCGCGTATTTATTGCAATATTATTTTACTAAACATATCGATCAATTTTTCATACTACATTATGATGTTATAGCGCCGCGAAAAGTACAATATTGATATGTATAGACTCTGACGAATAGTGTCCTGGTAACAGACGATAGAAAGCGAATTTACAATTTTAATATTTTAAGTGGTTGATCCGACGAGTTAAAATTTGTGTATATAATATATACAGAATATATAAATATAAATAATTGTAATAGTTTATACTAATATATTAAACACAAAATAACTCTCAGGAAAAAGAAAAAAAATTATAGTAAACATTGGATGCATTTCGGTAATATTTACAAACATTCATTAGTGTTTACCGTAAATGTTTGTCCTTGAGCTTCTTTGTGTTTACTAATTTTTACTAAAATTTCAGTAGCATTTAATCGAATCAGATTATTATATTTCTAAATATTATAGATATATAAATATTAGTGTAATATTATTCATTTATTACAATTTATGTAAATTCATGGAAATAATAAATGATTCGTTAAGGTATATGTTTAATTGAGATAACATAATTTTTGTGGGTTGTTTTAATTTTAAACGTAAAGCTAAATCATAGTGAAGAGCAACAGCGCATGAAATGGTAAGTATAAAATTTAATTCAATCAAGTCCGCAGCTACGAGTAATTTTTAATTTGAACTTGCATCTGTTAAAACGTTCTTCAGATGCACACGAGTGAAGTTTTAAATATTCATAAAAGATATTGGACAGTGAGTTGCTATAAAACCACTCATTCTGCAATGATTTTTGGATTCATCATTTGCAAGACAAAACTTTCAGAGCTGGGGAATATCATTTTTAAGGATTATATTTGCGAATGCGTGCTTGTTAAGATAAATTCCGGATTCAACTGCAATTAAATGCTTTTTTGTAGACAAATTTGATTTGTTGATTAAAAATTCAGGAGAATATGAAATTGAAATATTAGCTCCTATACGTGAAAAATTAACTTGAGTGTTGTGCAGTTTTAAACTTTATTTAAAAATAAAATATAAATAGGAATAGCAATGTATATGTTAAAATAATTTGATTAGAAAAATAATAATAATTATTTTTGTTTTTAAATTTTAAAATAATTTTTTTAATTTTGTATTTTAATTTGTTCAAACAAATATCTTTAATATTTTAAGTTAATTTATTTTTAACTGAATTTTAAATGATAAAATCACATATTTCGATTCTGAAATTTTAAGTTTAAAGTTTTGGTTAGTGATATTAAAAATTACAGTTAAGACATTGATCTGTTTAATTTGTTGCAGTTAAACCACAAACTTCTCACAAAGCCTTAGCAGTGAATGTATTTTACTATTGATTTGTATATAAGATGACTTCATGTTGACTAAAACATGTTAATTAATAGATACTAACAATCTCAAATTTAAAGTAATATTTTAGAACAAAATAAAAACGTTATTAATGCCATGATTTATTAAAACACAAAATAAGGTAATTTGTTTCAAATTAAAATTTATTCAGCTTGTTTGTATGATTTTTCATATCCTAACAATTTAATTTTACAGTAATAATTGTATAATATAAACGCCAGGTCATATTTAAGAATAAATTGCGCTTATAAATTTACTTTCTTATTTTCGAAAGAATACTATATTTTAATAATGTTAACATTATTAAACAATTTAAAAACTGTGATCTTATTAATATTGTCAGTTATTTAATTTAAAAATACTTTCTTTGTATATTTTATAGTGTAAATCTTTTTAAAAAATATGTATCTAATACAACGACAAATTAAATCTTATATTAAATTATATTAAATTAATTTTTCCTTTGAATTAATCTGACATTAAATGTAAAAGTTGTAATTTTATATAGAAATATATATTTTTCTTTTATAAATATTGTTGTATTGATCTGTCAATAATTTTTATTAATAAGTCACGAGCTAATTGATAAAATGAATTTGTATTGAAATGCTATATTATTATGATTATTTTTATATATTTCAAATTGATAACATGCACAGTGGTGCATATTATCAATTTACAATTATTAATATGTTAATGTACCAGAATAACATTATAAATGGAAATAATATACTTTTATTTATTCTGATACGGACAAATAATCGTAACACAAATTAATAATAAACTAATATGTAGTCAAATTATATGCTTGACATGATTTTGTTAAAAAATGTATTAAGTTATTTCACTTATACAATATATCTTATCGAATTAATGTAATCAATAATAATTTTAAGTACGATTTTTTAATCATATTTATAAAATGTTTAATATAATATATACAATTTATATGATATTTAAATTTCATTACATATGATGTATATGATTTTTATTCTTTGAAGTTATATATTGCTTTAAAAATATTTCATATAAAACTTTTAAATTTTTATTCCTAAATTAAAAGAAGAATAAAAATCTCGTAACTTCCTATCCATTCTGATAAAAAATTATAGAAAATGTTTCATATTAAGAGACATAATTTGCTGATTGTGAAATTGTAAAAATTTATTGCGCATACAAGTCAAATAATAATAACATAATAATAACATAAATTAAACAAAACAAAACTGACCTTTGTTGTTTCGTTCATAAGGTTCATAATTACTACTTGTGTTTACATTTATATAGTATACTGTTATGTTATGTTTGGTATAAAAATATTCACATCTTAAGCCAAAATATTGTTTATTTATATCGAAAATAAAATATTTATATTTCAATATATATTTCGAAATAAATTGGAGATCATGTTTAATTTTTATAAGATAATTTTTATAAGTATATTGGTGATAAAATAGTTTTCTAACACGTGTAGAATAGTAACAATGCTTTATAGATCCTTTAATGATAATTCAAGATCAAAAGTTAAACATCAAATATGTATTTCAATTCCGACAACTGATATATTATCATAGACAGGTTGCATTCTTATCAGCGTGCATTCAGTTCGGCGTATTCGGTACACTAAATGTAGTTTTGATATCAACCAACAGCATTTGATATCAAGAGCAGTATATGCGAAGCTAAGTATCCTCTACCGGTAAAACGCAAGCAAGTTTGAAGTAACGGTCGATAAAGCTGTCTAATAACAAAAATTCGTTTTTTAATCCACTAATATTGCTAATTACAAAATTTCTATCAAAAAGATGAAAAAAAGAAATATATAATAATAATTTGTTAAACTGAAAAGTATATATATATTATATATATATATATAATATAGAAATTATGAAAAAGTAGATATTATTGATTATAAACTGATTGAATAGTTTATAATTCTTTACCATGGGATATTATAAACTTTACATGAATAAACGTATATGTGATTCATAAATAAATATAAAAGTTGAAGAAAAATACATGAGATATGATTTAAAAAAAGGAAAAAATTGAACATTTAATTAACCATCTAAAGGATAAAGACAAACTCGATTTTATATATGATAAAATTGTAAATCATGTTTGAACCTTATAATATATTACAATTTGATTTGAATTTCAAAATTTGAATTTGATTTCACGAAGCTGTTGACAAATTTGTAATTTGACACCAGTTCTGATAACATCTTTATAAAAACATGTTATTTGAAGGTGTAATATGGAAACGTAAATATGAATTTTGCTTCTCATGAATTATAGTTTGTATATACGAAGAATGTAGGTTATATTATTAAGATTTTATTTTTATTGATAAGGGTCATAAACAGCTAATGGAAACGTATAATTAATTACACGATATAATATTGTAACGGAGAAAACAAAAGAAGAAGTATTTAATTTTATATTAATTAAATTATTGATTTTTAAAGAATTTAATTAGATGTAAAAATCATGTTATCCGTTTAGTATATATATTAGTATATTTTGTATTTAAATTGACATTAGCTACAATGTTATATTTCACGTCTAATTGGGCTTTGTTGGGTACAGCATGCGACAATGTCGGATTTCTAATGAATTAGAAATTATGGCACCGAATCGGTACATGATATATAGTTAGACTTTTTAAATTAATATATTCCAAAATTTGCGCTATGCAACAATTTTTGGCTGAGTTCTAAAATGACCTTTCAGTACTGAAACAATGAGATAAAAATATGAAAACAAATAATTAAGACAAAGACAAAAGTGCTGAAAATCAATTTTAGAACTCAGCCTTTGCATATATTCTAACATTATTGCATGTAATCTACTGTCGTAATTATTTTGATGTTTTTTGTTGATATCCTGCCATAAGAATATATAATATAATATTAATAATTAATACAATATAATCATAATAAAAAGTATCAATACACTGTAATAAACATTTTTCTGTAATAAACTATAGGAGTTATTTGGAATACTTTATAAGTGTTGATTTTGAAAAATATTTAAAGTGTTCCATTTTGTGTACAAACAATGATATTTACAAATTTAGTAGTAATTAAGAAACACATGTAGTAATATTTTATTTTTCCAATTATGATCATTTTTATAAACACACATTTATTTATGAAATTTATTTTGCAATAAATTGTTATACTTTATACATAACCAGAATCATTTTGCGTTAAATCAACAATAATTAGGATGACTTTTTAATTGCTGACTTTTAATTAATAAACATTATAATAGATATCACTTGAAATAACTTGTATATACACTTCATATATAAATACAGTGTAACTATCACATGCACTTAAATGTCGTTAAATACACATTTGAATCTTACGCTTCTAAACTTTAACATGGTAAAGTTATGGATTATTTATATGAAGTACAAGAGCCGGCTAAAGCCTGCAAAAACGCCGATTAACATTATTATACATATGTCTCACGATGGATTGCTTCGCATAATAAAAAAGCCCAAAAAGCATTTTTGTTAAGTAGAACATGATCGCTTGTTGAAATACTAAGCTTATCATAGAATAATATTAACTTTTTCACATATGTGATTATATCATATATGGTTTATCTTATTTAACAAAGTATTTCATACGCTTCAGTATTTCTACAATATTATATAACAAAGAAATACGTTTAAAGTGAATAAAACAGTAAACAAATTTATTTTTGGTTGTTTAAGTCATTAATGTATTAAACTGTTTTTTGTACGTATTTTTATTTAAAATGTATAATAATTTTTACTCAAAAATTTAGTAATATAAATATTTAATTTAATTAAATTATTAAAACTCATCATAATGCTAAACTATTAACTTCTTCGTTTCGTTTTAAGTATTTTAGTGTTTATTAGTACACTGAGAAAAAAAAAGTATATTAAAAGTTACTATTTATATAATAATTTGAGAATAAGTGTGCAAATATAGTGAATTTTATCATATAATATAGTCTGAAATAGTAATGTATTGATTAAATTTACTTTTTTTTTGTTATATAAATAACTATATTTGCACACCTGTCCTCAGAACATTATATAAATAGTAACTTAAAATGTATTAGATGGTAGGAGTGGTAGTATCGACACAAGGCGCAAGAAGTTAAGCGAAATTGGATACGACTATTATTTGGATGGGTGACCACCTTCAAAATAAGTTTTTAATATATAAATAGTAACTTGTATTATGTTTTTTTCTCAGTGTATTAATTTTTCATATAAAACTGTATAACTACAAAATTATTGTTGAATGAAATTGAACGTAATGACGTTAATTAGTGTCAAATTTAAGTATATTTGATGTAATACGGAGTTAACTGCTCGGTAAATAAAGTTAATTTTTATTAATTTAAAACACAAAAAGAAATTTATCGCGCTGTTTTTTACGACGACCACTGGAGCATCTTTCTAAGAGGACATGCGTGGTATTACGAATGAATAACATGAGTTATTTAGAAAAAAGCACAAAACTTATAACCATTTGAAGTTACTCTTGTATTTCAGTACTCTTTGATAGACATCATAAATCATCGTTAACTAACGGATAGGAGCAGTAATTGGCTTTCATCATGTGTGTATCACAGTAAATTTTATGACTAATATATAGGGTTGCGAGCATCTTTTGGAAATTGTGTATGAATAAAGAAGTGATGTTAGCAGACAGAGAAGAAAGATTCCGTACAATTTGCTATGCATAATACCGGCTTGTTCAGTTGTCGTTTTATTAAGACGTAACATAACTTTTCGAAAACTTAAGCAATACAATTAAATTAATATACGAAATAATGTCGAAAAATCGTAGAATCGCTTAAATTGCTGAAATGCATTAAAAGTAAAATGTATACATATGTATTACTTTGAATCATTCTAATTTAATCAATAATTTATTCAAAATTATAAATAAATTGAAATTCAACCGATTTGGAGTTATGCAATCGAAAAACAACATATATATATAGTTTTATTATACATACACTGAGAAAACAAATATTTAACAATTTATTACTGTATATTATATCAAAAGTAGACGATACGTGAAAAGACAAAAAAAATTACTACATTATATATTAAAATTTGCTACATAAACTTGAATATATTATTATGTGCATTGCCAATTTTACTACATTATATGTAGTAAATTTGTAAACATTTTTTTTCTCAGTGTAAGTGTAATGAAAATAAAATAATAATTGTGAGGAAATTTTGTTTATCTCTAAATTGACAACTAATATATATATG
>JABFQC010004212.1:0-12953 GCA_022817085.1 Psilanteris sp. ZL-2020
GTACAGTTCGTACGAATCATATACCTGCCTGAGTGACGTATTTATAATGCGATTATATATTACACGCGTCCATTCTTATCGATCGCTCAGCAATAACGATTACGAAAATTCCTCGCGCATAATTTTGAACGTGCCGAATAGTTTTTAATAAATTTAAATTAAAAAATTAGCGCCAGTTGCACGTGCGTTAATCGATTTTCACTTTTCAAAATCTATTAATTAAATGCCAAGCATAACAAAAGCAAATTAAATCGCGCTTTAATGCCGGATTTGCAATGCACGCTGAATTCGTTAATTAAATCGAAATATCGAAAGAAATGATATTTGCGACGTTTTTTTTTTAAATCTTGCATTATTCAAAACAATTTCAGCCGATTATATTAAACTCGAATGGAAATCGTATCGGACTCTTTCCGTGTTTGTAGCGCGCAATAAAAGCCGTAAGACGAGCGCCGATAAAAATGGAAATCGACAATAAAATCGAAATGAGATCGAATTTCTCAATTTCGGCGATCGGAAGCGGCGGATTTTAAACGATCGGCGTCGAAAGAAATTCACGGACCGACGCAGCATCCCGGTTTCGGCGATGAAAAAGATCGGCCGAAAATCGCGGCCGACGATCGGCTGTCGCGAAATATTTCCAGCTCGGGTATCAAATAACATATTAGTTTCTGAAATAACTCTTATTAGAAGCGGTAATAATAATACGAATATAAGCTTGCAATCTGACACTGAAAAGTTCAATGATTCATATTTATCAATAATCACACAATCAATACTTTTTTTTTATTTTCTTACACGAAGTCTTAAATAACGCGTTTCAAGCATGCGTGCCATTTTCTGCATAATTGAACACCGTTTTCAATACTTGTTTTAAGCGTTTTTTTTAAACAAATTATAAATAAACTTAATAAACGTGAAATTGTGAACGAGTTTGACGATTCGAACGAAAAGATTTATGAATTATCGTCGCGATGTTCTTACTTTATATATAGTATACATATAGAATATTTTGCAATGTTTACTAATAAATAAAAACAATTCTTCCATCTATGTATATTATTTATTACATTTTACACACACGGAAATTGTTTTTTATATAATATAATAAAAATAAAAATACAACGTATGTATATATAATATATATCATAATATAAATTACTTATATAGCTTATATCTTTTATATATATATATAAACATCTCTATGGACGTTTTTTTTTCTACTTCTACTCTGCCCCCCTCTCCCCCCATCCCTACCGATATTACACTATTTCCAACTAAACACATACACTTAATAGATTGACTACGTAACACTGATTGGAAATGAAATTTTTTGTTTATTTATGTGTACGAATAGACGTCTAACTTGTAGCGTGGCAACGTCAACTGATGAATATTGTATTTCTGCCGTATCATTCTGTAACGGTGTTGTATTGTGATACACTATATCAGGGATGAATTTAAACGACGCGGATGCTTCGTTTCGAACTTGTATATTTATTCCCAGCGAGCGTTTAAATATTATTTACGACTTTCAATTTTTGTCCCCCCCCCCTTTCTGCCCAGTTGAATTCCGACCTAAATTAATATCAACGCTGATTGGCGGGATTCGAACTGAACGAAATGGGCAAAATTTTTACAACTTTGTTGCTGGTGTTGCCACCGAGCATGGTGGTCGCGAATCGAAGTTGGATATTCGAAATGAATGGAAAATAATGTATGAAATTTGCAAAAATATTTATGGAATCAATTTTTGTATAATTAATAGAAAATATGCGTTTTATTGAATTACGAACCATATCGATTATCTCCTAACTGTGGACATTTGCGGTAACGGTTTTGAAAATAAAATTGGTTCAGTTTGGAGTGTCAATTTTTACTTTGATGTATTGTAATTTATTGAACAAATTGCAATATAAATAGTAACGGTTGGGATAGCCTTCAAAATGAGGTATAAATTATCATACAGTTCAGTTAATTTTTTCTGTCACGTGATCAATGACTATCTTGTATGAGCACGTATATAAGTATATATATATATGAATATTTACATATATTTTTATTGGTTCACGCCCATACATATAATATATATAAATATTAATTTATATTTGATTTGCACTGCATTATATGTAATATAATTTCAAAAGTAAAGTTACATATATATATACAAACTTTAAGAATGAAATACAAAATTTTCCAATTTCATTCAGTAATTTATAGTCAATTTTTACAATCATCCAACTTTTAATTCATATTGCATTTTTTTCATCGCAACAAAACTGCCACAATTGTATAGCAATTAAACCTCAAACCGTTCGTTTACTCTTCGCATTCGTTTGTCGTCGCTAGCAATGAATAATTCGATCGTAAGTACGAAATTTTTCGCGTTCGTCGTTTGAAAAAAAAACTGGAACAGAATGAAAAAACGAAGATTCGTCGGTTCCGTTTCAGCAACCGGATAATCGCTTTTTCCCAGTAATTAATCCAAGAATTGTTCGTTCTTGATATCATGGAACTCAATGATACGTTCAAGGTGATCGAATGCGATACAGTGCAGAAAGTTTTGCATATTATTGTTCTCGGTGCGATTTCAAGAAAAATCAATAAGGAATGAATCCGCATTCAACAGGCGTTGGTTTACCATTTACAAAAAAACGAAAGAAATAAATAAAAGTATAAGAGAAACGCCTGGGCAAGAGTAAGAAAAGCGCGTTTTTGTTGCAGCTCTTCGCGTGAACGAACGAATTCGATTCGTTGTTAGAAGTGCGTAAAACTGACGCGTATCAGTGTTCACGTTGAAATTTTGAATCAAAATTGATTCGTTAAGAGTCACCAAATTCAAATCCGACACAAAACTGCAAAAAGAAAGTCGAAAACGAGATAAAAATATCAAAACAAAACAAAGGAAAAGATGAAAACAAAAACAAAATCAACAAAAGTGACCGACGAAAGCGAAACAAAAACACAAGGACAACAGCAAAAACAAAAGAACAATAACAAAAACAAGGAAAAAACGAAAATTCACAGTCAAATTGAATTTCGAACAAAACACACACTTGTACGTCCCGGACGAAACGTTTTTCTCCAAAAATAACGATCGCAGTTTGCGGCTCGCAGTAAACTTTACAGTCCCGGCGGAATAATTTCGCGAACGTCGGAAAAACATAGTACTTAGTCGTACTTAATGCTCGGTCATACTTTCTCATTTTCGTGTGCATTTTCAGCTCGGATTTGCATAAACTCGCGCCTCCCCGTTCTCTTCGCTCCGTTTTCATGCGCAAATCGACGAGAAAATCGGTTCGCCGGGAATCGGTCGACGTTTCGGGAAAAACCGACGATTAATATTTTTCGCCGTGACGTGCACTTTTCGCGTCGAGTTACAAAACGACGACGCGCGAATATGCAAAACCGAACCAATAACCGGCAAAATCGTTCAATTTCCGACACGAATCGTAAAAATCGGAAAGCAAAATCGCGCGACCGAAAACGGATCCGAACCCCGCAACCAATCCACCGCAACGAAATATTAATTTGAATATACGTAAAAATCGGATTTAAAACTGGTCGACGTTTCATCCAAAATAAATGTAAGTATGAATTGTCTTCGTTTACCAACGCGACGCCCGTCATCGCGGGCAAAAATCGACATTTTTGGGGTACGAATTTCGCCGCGCGCTTCTATTTGTTTCCGAAACCAACCAGGCACTGTCCGTCAACGATTCGGGGCGGGACCGCGAAAGGTCACCGGGGTTACGCGGTCCGCGGCAAACCACCCAGAAGACTGACCTCTCCGCTGGCGAAATCCTGTAGCCGCGCACTGAAACCACCCGGCGATGTTCTCCGTTTCACTCGGTCCCTCGTGGATCGGCGGGTGGCGCACTCACCCCGCGTCGTCACTCGTGCGGTCCGCGGAAAATCGGCGGTCGCGCGCACTGTCGCGGCACGGCGTTGCGGAACGAAAGTGAGCGCGGCGCTCGGCGCGTTTGCTTTTTTGCGCGTTGCGTGTGCGCAGGCTGGAAGTGAGCCTGTCTGTTGCGTGTTTCGTGGTGCACGACTCGAGCGGACTGAGTGGCTCTCGAGGTGAACGGAGGTGACTTGCGACTCGCGATCGGCGAACCAGCACCGCGGCGCGGGCGGGAGAAGGCGCCCCGGCTGACTCGTGAATCCGCCTGTATACACACGAGACGTAGGCACCCGAGCCGCTCGGGT
Source organism: Psilanteris sp. ZL-2020 (assembly GCA_022817085.1). Lineage (NCBI taxonomy): Eukaryota > Metazoa > Arthropoda > Insecta > Hymenoptera > Scelionidae > Psilanteris > Psilanteris sp. ZL-2020. The sequence goes on from JABFQC010004212.1 coordinate 4,210, forward strand.
TGCTCGGCCGAGCAGCCACGGACCGCGGCGGAGGCCAATGTTCACCGACCGACTACGCGCGCGCTACGACTGTACGTTACAAATGACAGGGGATGCGAGGCCCGGTCCGGGTTACGCCAACCACCGTCTCAGTTTGATTTAGGGCAAGGCTGCCAGCGATGCGTCAGGCCGACGCGAAAAGCTCGCGGTTCCGCTTTGACGGTTCATTGCCCAACGGCCGGTTCCTTTTTCGCGCCGCAATCCGCTCGCCACCTCCAGCGGCGATATTTTCCGCGACGAACGCGCGGATCCACAAGTTTTTCGACGGTTTTCGCTGGGTTAGTTGTGGATGATTGTTTGGGCTGTCGTTCGGTTTTGTTTGGAGCGGTTTTTTGTTGGTTTTTTCCGCTTTGGGTGCATTTGATTCTGGTAATTTGGGTTGCGGTTGGTTGCTTTTGTTGACGATTTTCCAGTTTTAGGTGGATTTTATTTTGGTACTTCGGGTTGCGGTTGGTTGATTCGGATGGAACATGTTCGTTGTGACAGTTTGGTTGGTTTTGTCCGTGGTTTTTCTGGATTGGAATTTGTTTGTTTGTGTAATTTGATGAGCGCTTTGTTGCATTTTAGCAATTTAGGTGACTTTTGTGAGTTGGTATTGCTGGTGGTTTTTGGTTTTATGTAATTATTTAAAATATTATGCATTTTCATTCATTTATTAAAAATTATTATTTAAATTTAATTAATTCTACTGAATTATTTTAGTATATAATAAATTAAATCAGGATAGACTAAGGATATACGAAAATAATTAAATCTGAAAATTTTATTAATTTAGTTAGCGTTGATTAGTTTTGAGTAATTCACCTGATTGGCGATATTTATATTAATTCAATTACTTTTGTTTGTGTTTGTTAATTCTTCTGGTAATACATTTTTTTCATTTATTTCTTTCTGTAATTTGTATTGGTTAAATTCTCCTAGTTCATATTTAGATTTCATCAGTTAGTTTGGTTAATTTGTTAATATTGTTAATATTGTATTGCATAATATTGTTTCGTTTTTGTATTAATTTAGCTAATATCCATTAGTTACATTATTTTACTTAGTATAATTGTTGAGATTTTATAGTTATTTAGTTTCATTTCGTTTGTTTAGTTAAGTTTGTTTAGTTTCTTCAGTTTATTTGACAATAAAGAAGGGTAACGCCGATATGTGTTTGATGCAAATTTCTGCTTATATATATACGTGCTACTGTATTATATGTAAGCACAGAAGACGTATATTGAACAATTTACATATAATATATTCAAAGAGAACATATTCGAATATCTTTTATATTTTAAAATGTCATTTGAAAAAATACTATATACAATTTAAAATTTAATACTTCACATTAATAATATATAATATCGTATACTAATTTTTTCAAATAAAATTTTAAAATATTAGTAATATTTAACTGTATTACAATTTAAAAATATTGTACTTAAATAGTTAAAAATTTATTTTCGAGAGAATATAAAAAGCTATGTATATAAATAAATTCATACTTCGAATATATAAATATACATATTAATTGTAGCATATTCACAATATAAATACATTGCATTAAAATTCAGAGTACAAGTTAGTTTATTAGTTTTCCTTAGTTTGTATATCTTGAAACCAGTAGTTTATATATTATTTAGTTCATTTGATTAGGATTTGTTATTTTGCACTGTATGGTTTACTTCAAATGAATACAAATTAGTTTTTGTTGATTAGATGTATTTATTACACAGAATCACATGTTTCGTATCAAAATACATTGTACTTATATATAATGCATATAAAAATGTATATAAAATTAAAATATACACTCACGATTAAACGTACACGGAAAAAATGAATAAGTTACGGCAAGCATACTAGTATGTTTAGCTCAGTATTGATACATTAAAGAAAAAATATGATTGAATTAATCAAATCAGTTTCTTCGGTCAAACTTATAGGTATGTTTAAGATTTATACTAAATATATTTGATGTTATCCATACAGTATGGGTAAATCAATCATATATTTGATCCGTACGAGTATTTATAAGTATTAATAAAAGCCACGAATTTTGTTTTTATTAATCTGTCTGTTTTTTATATATATTAACAGAATTTAAATATTAAATTTTCTTTCACTTAATTGTTACTATTTCAGACAGTTTTTGAACCTAACATCTATTATGACATATTTTAGGTTAATTATGGTTAACATCTATATACACATATATATTAGCAAATATATATTAAGATAACTCAAAACACGTCTTAAACATACGATTAGTTTGATCATACACAAAACTTATTTATTTGTTTTACACGAAAGAAGTATTTTTGGTTCAAGAATTCATTTAATTTACCATACTTTATGTTTAGAAAAACAAAACAACTAAGTATATTGCGTTTACTTGTTCCGTATTAACTATACATTATGTTTGCATTAAGTAAACGTTTACTAGTACTAACGATACATTTTTTTCCATGTATACGAAAACTTGTATGTATGCGTTAATTTATGATTTCGTTAGTTTTAGCTTTTAGGTACCTTTCCTTGCATTTCGAAAAATATTCTTTAAAAATTACTGTTCCGTTCAATAAAAATGATAAAATACACAGTAACTATAGGACAAAACATAAGTTTCATTAAAAATTACTGTACTAAACAATAAAAATGTTTAATTTTTAAGTAAATTCTATAATTTTAACTAGATTTTTATTTTGTCCTACAGTATTACTCAACTAACCAGTAATTTTTAAAAGACTTGCTGAGTATAGTTTCAATAATTTCTTGGATTCTAAAGAAAATTAATACTTCCAAAATGCGATATTATATATAATAATCATTCTCTTCAAGTAAATACACAATTACTCATTTCGTTCTCTGTTTGTTATCTGCTGCGACGTTCTATAAATTTATATTAATCAAGAACATTGTGACTAACGTGATTATGATTGATAGTCAAATTCAACATGTAATATGTATTTATTATAACTATAATCAGGAACGAAACAAGGTGTTTTCATACATCCCGCTATTATTATGACGTCTTATATTAACTGTAATACGTTGTTTTAACTACTTTTGCAATCGCTGTATCCCACAATTACCATAATCATCCCATTCTATGGCCGTTTCAGCGCGCCCTGTTTTATAATTTAAAAACAAAAATTAACATCTGGAAATGATTTTTATAAATAATTTTAATAGAAAGAGACGCGTAATATTCGTTCGTTTTACACTTATTAAATAATTACTTATAATAACAAAATTATTTATTTACAAAAAAGATATATAAATATATATATATATAATTTATTGATTTGAACATCTAATAATTTTATATTCAATCCAAAAATTGATTCGGTTGGTATATTTTTACTAATATTTTGCTCGTACAACATTAAAAAAGTCGAACTGTATGTCAATCGAATTCAATTAGAACAAAATTATTAGTATTTTTGATTTTGGAATTCGGTTCTATTTAAGTATGCTTGGATGTTCTAACTTAAAGATTCAACAATTTCAATGGAACTTTTACTTAACTCGGTAAATGAAATGACTAAAGTGAGGGCGGGGTGGGGGGGTCTAAGATACCATTCTCTTATGCAAGTTTTCGCAAGTACCGCGTATGACGTTATCATTATACAACATTCGTCTGAGTTTTAATTTTTCTTATTTATTATTAATTAATTAATTAATTAACCGCTAATTAGTGATACACAAACAGTTTATAAGGAAATTAGATACACGAACTCGCTTGTTTGATTGATAATCGCAAATTGCAATAAACTAGTAACGAATTCAAATCTTTAAGAATCTAATAGAAAATTCAAATGAGTTCGGTTTTCTGTGTGTTTCGAATTCCATTTTATTATAAAACTGATTTAACAACAGAGTACTTTTTGAAAATAATATTTTAATTTCGTTTTTCAACCTTTAAATATTCGATATAATACATGAGCTTTGATTTGTAGTAGCATTTCTGGATTATTATTGTTGGTTTGGTAGGTTCTATTTATTATTGTTATTATCGTGGTTGATTTTGTTATTGTTGTTGTTTTTGTCAATTTTGTTGTGTTTTATTGTTATTGTTGTTGTAGCAGAGTAAATTATGTTTGTTTGTTTTTGTCATATTACATTAAATGTAACTAATTTTATTGTTAAAACTATTTTTATTATTATTCTTTTTATTGACGATATGATGATAAAAAAGGACATGAACAATTTTTGATGTACAATATGCATCAAGTTGATGGAAAAAAATTTAATAATTGAATTAATGATTTCTGAGCTTCGACTGATATGATGGTTTTCCAGTCGCTAAGTACATTGAACAGCATTATCACACACTTGACGCTTTCTTATGAAAATTTGAAGCGTTCAATCACGAGATATAAATTGGTACACGCGCGAAATGAAACAAGTTTCACTTTGGCGCAAACATGAACTATGGAATTACAAGATCAGAAGTTAATAATTGCTTGACAAGTTATCTCAAAACGAGTCGCGTGTAATTTATTTATTGCACGCAAGTGAACGTTAAGAAATTCAATAATACTACCGTAATTACGGTATTTTCCGATGTTAGATATTAATAATTATCATACGAAAAATTTTAATTAATGGGATAAGTGCGAATCGAAACAGGTACGTTCTTATGAACGTAAGTTTACAATGTAAAATGATATTTAGCGTTTTGAAAAATTATTAGAAATTGATAGTAATATTAGGAATTCCGATGAGGGTAAGAATATTGTAAAAAGATGAGCCGAATAATAATAATAACTGGAGGAACAGCAACAAAATAATTTTATAAATTAAATTAATTTTTTAATTGTTTCGAATCATATGTAATTTATTATATTATTTTGAAGTGAATTATCTGCTTTTACAAATCCTATTGTAATTTCATGAGTACAATATTACAAAAGGTATCCGAAAGTACAAGAAACTAACGAAACTATAATAAAAATGATATTTAGTGTGTTACAAAAGTAATAAAAAAAAGTAGGATCCTGTTGAAATAGTCATAAACCTTGGTGCTTTATTTAAAAAAAAAAATATTATTCATATTGAAATTAATATTATAATAGTTTAATATTTTTGAAACGTATATTTAAGTATAGTCTATACTTTTATTATTAATTTTTAATTTTTACCTATACAATATTGCAAAATATGACTAAAAAAATTACAGAAATTATAGAATTACATTTAATACATTCCATCAATTATTTTTATATTTGATCAATTATACATTATTGTACATAAATTTACATTTATACAATACTTCGGGGAATGAAAAATTTGATTAAATTAATTAACTGTAATTGAATTAATATTCTAGGTTCTATTTTCCTTCTTTTATTGATATATTGCGAAAGTCATGGTATAATCATAAAAACTACAATTATCCCTAGAAAATACACTAAATATAATATAAATTATGATTCCATATCAATGCATTGGGAAATAATTGTTGTTGTTGTTGTTGTTGTTGTTGTTGCTAATGACGCTGTCGGTTTTGTTGTTATTCCTGGCATAGTTGTTATTATGATTATTGTTGTTATTTGTGTTGCTGGTGTTCTCATCGCCCTTATTGTTTTTATTGCTGTTTTTATTGACACGGAACGTGCAAAATAAAAGAAAATCCGTTCCAAGAGGGCAATAAAAAGCGTCCAACAATAAGTCATTTGCACTCAGTTAAATAAATTCTCTAATAAATTCATCGCTTCGAATGCAGTCGGACGAGCGACTCGCGTTTGATACAAGAATATACCCCACTTAACGTAATTAAAGTCCCGATCAATCATCTCTCAAAATAACAATAATGCATTTCCATTTTTCACGCAATTAAGTGTCACGAATCAACGGACAATTTTATTGTTCAGTCATTTCATTAACGCGATATCTGAAGATGTTTAACAATTATAAGCAAGTGCCTGAGAAGCGGGCGATCGACCGACAGATCGAAATGAAATATTCCAAAGAAAACAAGTACACGGGAATTGTGTAGTACAAATAATGGGATTGGAGAAAGTGGAGGGTATTACGTAGCGCGGCATTAGAATTACTTTTTGTTTTGATATGATATCATAAAGGGGTCACGATTAACCAGGTTTATGGTTGTTTGATAAAACCGCTGACGCAACAGTTCGACTATCAAAAAAGCGTGAATAAAACTTTCTAATTATTCTACATTCGAATGTCATCGCGGCCGGGCATTGACAAATCGCAATAAACGTAACTCGACTGCGACAAAAAATTTTTCGTCCAACTTGCCTTGATTTCGAAAATCTCAAACAAGAAACTGGAATAATTGTCAGAAATCTAATTATTGTCATTGTTGTTGTTTTTGTCATTATTGTTATTATTATTATTTGACATTATTGTTGTTGTTGTAGTTACTTTTAATATTGTTGTTGTTATTGTAGTTGTTTTTGTTGTTCTTCTGGTCATTACTGTTATTATTATCATTTGACTTTATTGTTGTTGTTGTGGTTACTTTTAATATTGTTGTTGTTATTATGGTTGTTTTTGCTGTTGCTATTATTTTGATATGTTGTAAAAAAGCGAGCAATTTTGTACAATATTTATTATTATTGATTTATGATTTGAAATTTGTGGTAGTTGTTGTTTTGAAATTTGAAATCATGTGTTATTATAACCTATAAAATGTGTTATATTAATCTATAAAAATTGTTCAAATTATTAGGTCAAAGATTGTTCGTCGCTGAAACGATCCGAAGCAATTTTCTAAATCGACTTTCTTCGTGCAGAAGTTGCTCATAAGAGCGATGTTGATTATGAGGACAGCTACCTTATGAGATGTCAAGCGTAAAATTTGCGGGGCGTAAAAAGCATGCAAACTGTTAATGCGTCGGTTTAATTTATCCGCGTGTATTACATTCGAACAAAGTCTCCGTGTTTTTGGTTTAATAATTACGTGTTTGAGCAGTTCTGCGGCTGTTTTTCACGCGTAAACAAAATTAAGAAATATACGAATAAAGTTTTATTTGTACATTTTTTGAGATTGATTAAACACGCGCATTCAAATATTTGCATACGAACTACTGCATGAATAACGATGTAAACACATTTCTTGCATTCTGAGAGATTTTGTTACATTTTACAATAATTTAGAATAATATATTATAATTACCTATTTGCTTTACTAAATGATAGTTGAATAAATACTAATAAAATGAAACGAAAAAAAAGAGCAAAAGTTATCTTCACAAATAACAAAACTTAATAATAAATAATGCTTGTTTTTGATATTATTTTAAAACATTCAGTAAGAAATTAATTAATTTTATTTGTAATATGTATAGAAATTAATTTAATAAATTTCACTTATTTACAAACAATAAGAAACAGGCCTTAAAGCCTTCGTGACATATTAAAACAAATGTCTTCGGTGTTTTTCTCCCTAGTGATTAAAATATCATTTCTTGAATAATCTCCTGCACTCTAAACCCACTTCTGTAAAATCGCACTCATAGAGTGTAATTTTACACAGTATGTGAAAATCTTACGCAAAAAATGTAATATTCTTAATACATACAGTGTGTAAAACTCCTCTGTAGGTAGATCCACGCAATGAGGAATCAAAATAGCAACAGGTATATATTATTTAATCCATATTTAAACACAACAATTTTTGAAAAGTGTAAACTAAACAAACTTATAACTATGTAAGCATTTAGAATTACTTTTAAAGAATGTCGTTCAAAAGTGAGGCTAGACGGAGAAAAATAATCTGGGAAAGTTTACTATAAAATAAAGCAAATATACCTTACACTTTGAAAACTTTCAATTTGTCTCACAAATTATAGTAAAAATGCACCATAAACAAGATTAGAATAATATTTTTTTCGTACATTTTTACTATAAATGATAAGAGAAATTGAAAGTTTAGATAGTGTAGGTTACATTTGCTTTATTTTATAGTAAAATGTCCTAAATATTTTTCTCCGTGTATATTTGACTACACATAGCTGGATAATTTTACACATGTCGTGTAACATTTACACATAACGTGTAAATCTAATCGACCAAAATAACAAAATTAACACCAATCAATATCAAAGGTCCTATTCGTTACATTATGTTCTATTAATGATTACTAAACTGTCTGGCATTGGTAATACCATTCAATAGATGTTTAGAAAATTACAATACTATAATGGCAAATTTTGGCATATTTATTTAAATATTAAATTTAATTTTATTATATTATTAAGTAAAATATTAAGTAAAATTTATTATATAGTATAATAAAAGTAGATCAAATTTCGACGCGTTTTTGCTATATCATATAATAAATATTGTTTTATTGAAGTATAGTAATATTTCGAATATCCTTCAAAGCAGTGCTAAAACTAATGTTTCATTTTAAAACGTTTTGTAGCGTTTTCTGTAACTACTTTTAAAACATAAATTGGTGTTTATAGGTAAACGTAAATAACCACTATTAAACAGAAGTATTTTCTATTGGAATGATACAAAAAACATGTTTTGAGTTGCAGAATCATTGACATTCGTGTATTCTAACCTATAAATTGCATTGAAAAACAGACGAATTAAAATGCAGAAGATAATGATAAATGTATCGGTAGATTATATGGAGGTTATATATGTGTAATTAATAATACCTTAAATAAATATCTACTAATTAATACACGTGCATCTTGAAATAAATCATCCCTATTCTTTATTTAAGACACTGA